>JAODAL010021858.1:0-66056 GCA_025379985.1 Phyllomedusa bahiana
CAAAGTGGGGTTTGGGCAGCATACGTTCCAAGTCTCAGCTCGTACTTTCCCCGTGCCCGTTCAGCTGTAGGTCTCACCCCTCTGGATCAGGTCTGTAACAACTCTTTACTACCCTACTACTACTCTCAACTTCTCAAGATCCTAAAACTACTACTTCCAGAGCATACCTGCATCTCTTCTACAAGTACTAAAGTGCTCATACAGCTCCAAGACTGATTACTCCTAATTGCTCCTTAACAAAGCTGTATTTTACTGTGGCCTACCCACGAGAGACTGTACCAGCATTAGTCTGTATTATCCCAACCGTTCCAGCTTCTAGTAAAGCAACTGTTACCCTCAAGCCTACATTTGCAGTGACTGTCTCAGCTGTGGGCGTTGTGTGGGGTTGGGTAGCAGGGAACATTCTTGCGATCAGGCAGGGCCTGGGAACAAGGGCCACCATATACCCTCGTGCCATACCATCGTCCGTGACAATCTTAAAGGCCCTCTGTCCCAGTCCCCCGGCTTGTCGCACAAATAAGCACTGTATTTCAATATAAGGAACACAGCAGAGAGTGATGTCAACATCTCAACTGCTGCTGGAGTAATAAGAGCAGGGATATGTGGCCAGTAACTAGGGAAGCTTGTGTACACAAGCAGGAGGTAAGATCTGCTTTTTTACTATGAAGATAAGCAAAATCAGACCAGCAATGTATTTGGTAATATTTAACTATGCCTAGATCTTTAAAGCTAATCAACAAAACAAGAATGCCACTCCGTGTAAATAAATATTTATTTTTTCTACTACTTATTTTGACAAAGAGCAGATACCTTTCATTTGTAACTTACCATATCAACCTCTGAGATGCTGTCTATACTTTCTATCTGTACATCAATACCGACAGGAATTGCTGAACCTTAGAAAATAAGAAGAAAATAAATATCAGTCCCAAATAAATTCTGATGAAATCCTCAAGGTATATCCACATGTTGCAGATGAATTGTGCTTATTCATTGACAAAAAAACATGCTGTTGTGCAAAACCAAGGCACGTCAATACTGGTTTGCTATGGTGCTGCAATCTAACCATATTGGACCTCATGTATGAAAAGTGTCTAACACTAAGACTATCTTTGTTGCCCATAGCAACCAACCAGATCTCGACTTCATTACTTACACTGCTCTGGAAAAATTAAAGCTGAGCTCTAATAGGTTGCTGTGGACGACAAAGACAGATTTTCTGTAAGGCCATGTTCACACGGCTTAAAATGGGACATATTTCGGTCTGTAATTACGCGCCGGAGTGCGCAAATTACGGCTGGAATACGTCCCAGTCATTACAGTAATCCACAGTTCTCATAGAGAACTATGGATTACGTCTCTTCTCCCTGCTCGGGGAAGCCGCCGGGCGGGGAGATAATTGACATGTGAATTACCAGAGGCGTATACGCGCCGCTGGTAATGAATGTCTATGGGCCGGTGAGGTGCAGCCCCCTGCTCACTCCCCCGCCACACGGCGTAATTGCGGGGTGTAATTACGTCCCGCAGTTAAACCGTGTGAACATAGCCTTAGATAGTTTTCATAAATGAGGCCCAATGTGTGAATGTGGCTCGAGAAAAAACAGGCACAAGTTCTACTATTATATGGTTGTGTTCACACATCAATAAATTACAGGCAGAAATCCACAGGGAATCAACCCCTGAAATCAGCATTGTTAAAAAGTCCACATGGATTTAATGCTGGAATGTAATTAACTTCTGTGAAGCTTCAACACAGATTCCGAGCCAAATCCACCTCAAATCTGCATCGGGCAAATCCACATAGTCTGAAATATTTCTCTTAGAAGTCAAAGGCAGACTTATAGCAATCAGATTCTAACATGAATGCGGCACAGAATCTTGAAATCTTCTTAGAAATCTGTCGTGTGAACATCGCCTTATTAATATTACTATCATACATAACTGTAACCTGCCAAACAGAGATGAGCACATTTTTATCCCATTAAAGGGGTTTTGCCACAATGTAATGTTGACGTGGGATCCTCCAAAATGGGTATTTAATCACTTTTCTAAATATATGTGGATTAACAAAAATTGCAGCTACAGGCTGCCTTACCTCCCTTAGTTACTTATAAACTTCTATTAGAAATACGACCGACAAGAGCTTGCTGACCGGCTTGACGCAGAAGAACACTTCTTATCTATGAAGGGGAGCTGAAGAAAGCGTTCAAGGCAACCGGTAGAAATATGTTGTCTTTTGTATACAGAATCCACTAATTGTAGTGTGATTATCTGAGTAGATCCCTGCTTAATCTGATGATAGATAACATGAAGAAGCTTTCAGCTGCTGTGGAGAGAAAGGTGTTGTCTTTGTATACAGAATCCACTAGTTGTAGTTTTGATTATTTTGAGTGAACATTTCACAACGATCCCTTATGCAATGGCGTCGTGCTCTGGGCTGTTTCTCCTCTCGCAGCTCAGCGTGGCTTTGTTTACAATTGCTTCTTAGCAGATAAGGCACGTCCTGGCAAAACCCCTTTAATGTTTGACCAATTTGTTACCTTTAATTCTACATTACAGAATACAATGACATGAATTATTTGACCTCCTACTTTCCTAAACTAACCAAAGGCAAGTCTCAAACATAGCAAATTGATTCAATGATCAATGTGACAAATGGTAACATAAATAAGTTGTCCATAGCAACCACTCGGATTCCACTCCTATTTTCCAGATGCTCTATGGAAAAAAGAAAGCAGCAACCAGATTGCTATGGGCAACATCCTGCTTTCCAAGTCACATCCAAGCTTTTAAGGGCCGTTCAGACGGCTTATTGAAGTGACGGATTGCAGCCGTATTGCGTGCCATACTGCGCTGCAATACGGCTGGAATCCGTCCCAGTAACTACGGTAATCTACAGTTCTCATAGAGAACTATGGATTCCGTCTCTCCTCCCCGCTCAGCGAATACGTCCGCGGGGGAGAAAGTGACATGTCATTTATCCCGGCGGGAATACCGCGCCGTGGATAATGAAAGTTATGGGGGGGCCGGTGAGCTGCGCCCCACCCCTTACTCCAACGCCGTAATTGCGGTGCAAATATCCTTCCCGTCAATTACGGCTTGAATAAGCCATGTGAACCGGCCCTTATGTTTTTATTGCAAGTTGATTGCTGTAAGTAACTGCATTCTGCATTCTGGTGGGAGCACTCTTAAGCCATGACTTTAATGTATCTCCCAACTATTAAGATGGACAAAGAGAGACACCATGGGCGACATGTAATGAATTTATGTGCCCAAAGGCACCATATGTTTTGTCAACACATTTTGTAGCGTATAATGCACCCTGAATCTATGAACCTGGTTTCTACTGCGTCATAAGATTAGCGCTTTCTAAGCTCTATAGTGACACTTCTGGCTCAGTAAACCACTTTTAAAGTGCTCTATACCATTCCAGCAGTAAATACACCTTCATTGTGCCGTACTGAAAGCTCATAAATCATGTAGCTTTGTACGGTTGTAGTGCGCCCCGCCTCCAGCACGCCCCCCGATCTCAGGCGCATCATAAAGTGGCACGGGCGCTCTGTAATGCGCCTGATATTGGAGTGCTCCCGTTTAAAAATCGAACGAACGGGGCTGCGGCAGTTTTCAGGCTGAAAAGACGCCAGACTTCTGGCACAGCTCTGTACATACATGTCACCCTAGAGTTTACCATGTAAAGGATCCAATTTTTAATGCAAAGTGATACACTTGAATGAGTTTTTATTACAATTTGAATACAAATATAATTGGAAAATAGACATTTTGAAATAACATTTAAGTTGCAGTCTAAGGGTATGTTCACACAGTGTAATTGCTCCGCGTACAGCACACGCCACTATACGCCAGGTGTTTTGGGAGTCGTGCTGATTCCGCATATTCCCAAAGCACGGGTGGGTGGTGGGGCCGGAAAAATTGACATGTCACTTATCTTCCCGCGCGTACAATGCGCTCGTATTGTACAAGCAGGGGAACGAGGCATAATCTATAGTTCTCTATGAAAGCTATGGATTACCGTAATTGCGGCCCGCAATTATTCCTCAAAATAAGCCGTGTGAACATACCCTAATATACAGTCAGTAGCCAGACAGGTAGTTTTTGGAGCAATATAGTATGTTTATCAATGAAGATCTATTTCCCATGTGAAAGAGAGGGACATTCAAAGAGCAAAGAAGGAC
Organism: Phyllomedusa bahiana; assembly: GCA_025379985.1. Lineage (NCBI taxonomy): Eukaryota > Metazoa > Chordata > Amphibia > Anura > Hylidae > Phyllomedusa > Phyllomedusa bahiana. The sequence goes on from JAODAL010021858.1 coordinate 4,194, forward strand.
AAAGGGACATGGGCTAAAAATAGGGACTATCCCTCTGAAAGAGGGACACTTGGTAGGTAAGAATTTAACCCCACCCAATCCCAACAGGTGACAGGTGTCAATATGCAGTGAAGAATTATGAAGGGATCTAGCATATAGACATGGATGGCCTATGAAGTTTTGTGACTGTGCATACTCAGTACTGCTTGTAAAGGGAAGTATCCCAATATATGCAGAGTCCTCCATGCCCTGTCCAGCAGTCTGTTTGGTACTAAGGAGCCATTCAGGCTGCATGTACTTCTGTACAAGCACCTGAACATGAAGAGACATCATTGCACCTGCGCCGAGTCAGCAACAGCAGGAATCACATAGGGTCCCTGCAAGGTTTATATCAGCAATCAACCACAAACAACAAAAATAATCTTTATTTATATATAACATATTCCGCAGCACTTTACAATATAGAGGGAATAAGCACAGACAAACCAGACATTACATTATAAAAAAGCAACTTACAAATCAGACACGAGGTGTGAGGGCCCTGCTTGCAAGAGCTTACAATCTATTAGCCCTATAGTCCGAAAAAAGGTATCCTAGCCACCTTCCGCTTTGTAGCATCCCCCACAACCTTAAGAAGATTATTTAGGGTGAATAGCTACTATAAACCACTTTTATGCCGCTCTATATTACCCTAAAAGGATATCCTTTAATCATCGCTCTTTGGAGCCCTTGTGAGGTGAAATACAATACATGGAAACCTCTAAAGAAGCAGTCATGCTATTTATAATACATGAAAAAAATTTTTGAGATTCTTAGTTCACATTGTTTTTGATCATAAAATGCTTATGCTACCCTTGGCTTACAACAGATCTCAAAGGCGGTGGTCCTACTCTAACTAACATCTCACTAGAGTCAAATTCAGACGTTCTCATTGGGTCAATCAGACCTCCATAATCCAAGAGAAAAAAAAAAAAGCACCAACCTTGCACGCATACCTGCACTAATATAACAAGCTTTAAGTGGGGGGCGTGGTGTCCAAAGAGACCAAAATGGAGGGCATTCCCTTCCTCCTCTCTATAAAATAAAAGCAATATATGCCAAATACAAACGTATAGTTCTGCACAAAAAACATTTCCTGAAAAACACGACGTGAACCTAGTGCCACTCGGCTTGGTTGCGGCATAAATATATATAAATAATATATATATATTAAATATAGAAAACTAATATAATAAACAGCATACCAACTGCGTAAAAGGCAATCCCAATACATGGAAACCTCTAAAAGAAGCATTTATGCTATCTAAAATACATGAAAAAAACTTTGAGATCTTGTTCACAAACGTTTTGATCAAAAAAATGCTTATGCCACCCCCGGCTTACAACGGGATCTCAAGGCAAAAGGTGAAAGTCACAAATTATACCTAATGACTCCCTGTTATACCATTGTATTTAACTATATCTAAGGTTGCAAATACAGTCAAGAGGATACATTGAGACATAGAGCAGCCTTCCCAGGACATAGTTACATGGTTTGTAAGGCTGAGAAAAGACATGCATCCATCCAGATCAGCCTATTTTCCTAAAGATTTGATCCAGAAAAACAAACAAAAACCATGAAGTAGATGCTAATTGCTTAATTTCAGGAACAAAATCCTTCCCAACTTCAGATCTGGCAATCAGAATAAATCCCTATATTGGAAGGATCTGAGTCTGAAGAGGCCAAGAGGTTATATTTCTCTCACTCACTCTTATACCCTCTTACAAAGCTTCAAAACATTATACACCTATATACCCTTTATAGCAAAGTATATTTCAACAATCAAACATGACATCTACATGACATGGCTTTACAGTCGGATTTTGACATGGATTTCGGATTGAAAACCGTCAAAATCTGACTGTAAACTATACTGTAATGGCTGGAGTAGAGGATCCGCTGAGCCCCTACAGGTGATGGTATAAGCCACATCAGGGAGATTCGTGGTCGAGGGACGAAGGCAAAACGGTACACGATCAGGGCAGCAGCATTATAGGCCCCTGGGCAGAGCTGTGCACTGGAACCCCCAAAAAACACAAACACAGGAATAAATCTATGCATTAACGATAACAAATTTATAACCTGCAACACCATTTTATAGAACAAATAGTGGTCGTTCTTTTTCCCTTTTCTCCTCCATCCGGTCTAGACCACATGACTACTTCCTCCACAAACATGTCTGCCCCTCACCTCCTGTCTCTTTCCCCCTCCTAGTATATTTGTCAAAGCCCTCCGGGTAGGTTCCTCTCTCCCTCAGACGTGCCAATTGTCATTAATTCACTTATCAATGTACTCGTTTTGACTTATGTAATGTATGTAACCCCCTCGAATGTACAGCGCCCTGCGGAATCAAAAATTTTTTTGGGGGTGGGGCCCCCCGGCCTTTTTAAAATAAATAATAATAATAAATAATAATAATAATGACCAGTTTTCCCGGACGCAACTCGTCCCTGCAGAATTTACCACACAAACATCTTAGACTTCTCACTTTATCAGCACTTCCCTACCGATTCCTACCTCTAATATGGGCACCCCCATTAAGTAAGTAGGTAGTAATGTTGCCCACCATTAAGTAGGTAGGCATCTACATCCCAGTAGGTATACAGGCCCACTGTAGGTAGATATGCTGCCCCCTGTAGGTACAAGTAGATGTACTACCCCCCATATATATAGCCCCTGTAGGTACAGGTAGATATACTTCCCCCTGTGGGTTATAGGTCCCCCTGTAGGTTATAGACCCCCTCTAGGTTATATAGCCCACCGGAGGATATAGTGGCCCACCGTAGGTAATATAACAGTCCCCTGTAGGTAATATAGCGGCCCCCTGTAGGATATAGTGGCCCCTTCTAGATAATATAGCAGCACCCTGTAGGATATAGCGACACCCTGTAGGTAATATAGCAACCCCCTCTGTAGGTAATATATAGCCCCCTGTAGGATATAGTGGACCCCTGTAGGTAATATACAGTCCTCTGTAGGATATAGTGACCCCCTGTAGGAAATATTCAGCCCCCTGGAGGATATAGCGGCCCCAAGTAGCTAACATACAGCCCCCTGTAGGATATAGCTGTTTCTGTCTGTTACAGCTTCCAATCCAGAGGTGGATCTCTCCTCTCAGTAGGTGGGTCTCTCCTCCCAGTAGGCATGTCTTCACTCACTGAAGACTGGTGACATCATCATTCTGTGTGAGCAGGGGAAAGGAGAGGATGTCACAGCTCTGCAGACCTCCTGCAATGATTCTCATGCCTGCAGAGCTTTCAGCTCCAGGTTCCACATGCTGCATTGCTGTAAGAATAACCGCTGCATTGCTGTAAGCAGTTATACCTACAGTCTCAACTGATGAAAAAAATATGAGGAATGCACTCTGCCCCCCTCTGTTATCAGGCAAGAGGTAGAACAGACTGTATAAGGCTGTGTTAAATGGGGGGAAAGCGTTGTATAAGGCTGTGTTATATGGGGGATAGTGAATCTAGCAGCTACAGACTCAGCAATTGCCCAGATCCTTTACATAGAGCCATCACTGGGAGATGGGGCATAAAGAGGAGCTGAGACAGCCTTCATTATACACACAGAGTCATCACAGGCAGTTCGTTCCACTATCATTTTCCACAGCTCAGAGGGGAGTAAGCACAGAGTGCAAGCAGCCAATCACAGTACAGGGAGCATGTCCCACACAGGGGGCGTGTCCCAACAGGCTGAATTAAATATCAGGCCCTAGGAAATGGTGATGCGTGCACCAGCCGACAGAAGATTATGGAGAAGCAGGAGCGCTGCTGGGTGAGTAGCCGCTGGTAGTACGAGTAGCTCCGCAGCCCAACATGTGGAAAGCAGCGCCACTCATCCCTGGCGGCGTACGAGCAGAGGGGGTACGAGTGCGCCCATGGCCCAACATGTGGGCTGCAGGGCAACTCATAACACATACCCATAGAACTCAATAGAAAATCCGAGCTATAGTCTACACTGCTCGGATTTTCTGAGGTCGGATTTTAAAAAAATCTTGAAATGCTCAGTAATCTGCTGTACTTAACTTGTAAAATGGCGTCTTCTTCAATTCAATAAGATGGCCAAATCTGAAAGCCATGAAAAAATATGCAGAAAAAAACCCAAAAAGTGAGTATAAAATTCTGTTTGGGTACTAATTCAGAATCCGACCAGTATTTTCATGTGCCATGTGGAAGCAGCCTTACACCCCCATATAGTCCAAACAAGATATATATCAACAATCAACCACTAACAAGCACTACAGTCCAAGAAAGGTGTATCTAAACCACCTTATACTCTGTTACCCATCTAGGAAGTCCCTGTAGGGTATATTAACCTTCTATTATGCTTCTCTTTAGAGCCCCAGAACAATGTACTTTAATCATTGCTGTTTGGAGCCACTGTGAATTGAAATCCACATGTTCCACCTGATTACTTCCCGCTCTATCATATTATTTAGCTCTACAGCCTGAGTTTGCAAATACAGTTAAAAGGACACAATGAGACATATTGCAGCCTTCCCAGGACATAGTTACATACTGTAGTTTGAATGGTTGAAAAAAAGACATCCAGTTCAATTTAAATACTTGGATTATCACTCCTCCAGAAATATATTTACTATAACTTGTTATATTATTACACTCTAGAAATGCATCCAGACCCTTTTTGAACTCTGTTAGTGAAATCAACATGACAAGCTCCTCTGGCATGGGGTTCCACAGTCTCAACTGCTCTAACGTAAAGAATCCCTTTCTATGTTTATGTAGAAACCTCCTTTCCTCTCGTTCTGGATTCAGTCCTGGGTATAATGGGAGATAATAATAATTATCCTGGGGGATAATGGGAGAGATCTCTATATTAACCTTCAATATATTTAAACATACTTATTATGTTCCCCTGAAGCCGTCTTTTCTCTAAACTCAATAACCCTAATTTTGATCATCTTTCTGGGTATTCTAGTCCACCTAGTTTGTCTATTATTTTTTGTTTCCCATTCAAGAGTGTCCAAAATTCTTAACTGTTCTGCTACATCTTGGATGGTTGGCAGGGGTGGAGTCTGAAGAGGCCAAGAGGTTGTATTTTAGTTGTGACCCACTTTTATGTCCCATTATGAAGCCATAGGTCTTTACAGCAATGCATATTTCAGCAATCAAGTCCGCGCAAGTATGATGTTGGAGTCCTTGGAGTTAGTGGATTCAATTGGTTTGGGGGAGTGAGAAAGTTGATGATTTTTCTTGGTTTATGTTGTCAATTCAGTATTGGTTTGGCAAAGTTGTGGCTTCTACAGAGTGGGGTCCTTGGAAGCCGGTGAATGGTTGGAGCCATGAATGGTGGCTTTTGGTTCCCCTGAGCCAGTGGATTGTGGCTGTGGGTAATGGAACAATATTTGGTTGCCAAAACTTTTAGCTCCTCGGCCCCATTTTGTATGATCATATGTGTGGATACTTCCATACATGGAGTAAAGGGGAGAGGGTATAGACTATATGGCTATTAGTTACGAAGACTGGTTGGATTGGTTAATTTTAATGGGTAGGGTATTTGGTTTGGACGGACTCTGCGGTGCATAGGGCAAGCACTTACAGTCCCAGCAAGGTATATATCAGTAATCAACCACTAACAAGCCTTATAGTCCAAGAAGGTTGGATATCAGCCACTCTTGGCTCTGTTACCCCATGAACTTTGACCCTCTATTGTGACCCTCTTTGAATACCCAAAAAGTTATACTTCAATCAATGCCCTTTGGAGCCCCTGTGAGCTGAACTCCATACATTCCACCTCTAATACGCTATAAATAAGCCAGTCAGCCCCTATGCCAGGTGAAAGCCCAGGTTGGTAACTAATGCAATTGCCATTCAGACAAGGTGTGCCACCTTTATGGCTCTTTAGAGACATCTTCTTTTGCCCTTAGCCATTTTCAGTTTCTCCAGACATCATAGTGGTGGGAGACACACAAGACGTATGTTTGGCTCAGTGCATAGTGAAGCGGTGCAGGGTGTTTGGTATCACTTTCACACCCAGAGGCAGATGGCTGGCTGTCATTAAGCCAGTTTACTTTTCTTTAATACATAGAAAGAAGTGGAAGGAGCTAGCAGTTTTACTTTCCATTCCATCTCCATCCATTATAATCCACCATTGTATTCAACTATGTATGCATCCCAAGGATGTATAAAATCAGAAGTCAAAACAGCAAGACATGCGCCAGGCCTCAAGGGACAGCTTCTGACATCCAAAAAATATGGAGAAGGCAGCACTTCAAAAAAGTAATGGAAATTTTATTTACTGCTGTTGGGCAAATAAAATTTCCATTACTTTTTTGAAGTGCTGCCTTCTCCATATTTTTTGGATTATTTCAGACCGTGATCTGTTGGCATGCACACATTTATTCCTATTTGGTTTCTATGCTGATGAAATATTTTTTGAGCTTCTGACATCCGGGACTATCCCACTGGATCCAGAAACATTAGGAGGTCAAGTAAATAATCCATTCTTGTTACAATGTATTATCGCTCATGCCAGTCATAGTATGTTACTTTGCAATTAACCTTCATTCACATTCACAAAGTTTGAGAACATTTCTTACCTCCAAATCCAGGTCTCATGGCAAAATCATGGTCATCTATACGTAAAAGCTGTTCAGATTTGACCTGACGGACTTTAGTGCTGTCAATTCTCTTCATTTTACCGCAGAATTAAATTACAGGGTGATTAGTGATTATTATTACAATCATACATTTAAAGGGGTTGTCCAGTTTAGAAAACCTATTTTCAAAAACCTCATTAGGGTATCTTAAATTGATAGCAGTGTAGGAGGAGAGGAGGCTCTGCTCAGGATCCAGATCTCTTGGCCAGATAGAATCTTTATTTCTAGGGCACCCATCTTCTTTAACACAGACAACCCCCCTGATATGAATCTGGGCTATATAACACTTAAAGGGGTTTTGCCAAGAAGTGAGTTCCTTACCTAACAGGCTGATACTCCCCTCCCTTCTCTGTGATGTCATCACTCCACCTCCCATGCACATTCCTGATACTCAGTCTCTGTAGTTGAGCAAACATTGTTTTGCTAATCCACAGAGGAGAACTGTATTGTGCACAAACTATATGTGTTTTATTTCTCCCTCTTATTTGCTCAGGAGAGAAGATAAGCTCCGCAGGCAGCCTTCTTTCATTCCTTCACGAACGGCTGCAGGGGGAGAGGGAGGGGAGCTGAGTAGAGAGCAGGGAGCATCTGCATGTTTACTCAGATAATTACATTACAACCACTGGATTCTCTATACAAAAGACACAGGATCTTTCTCCCCAGTCCCTTCAAAGCTCCCTACCATCAGATAAGAAGTGCAAACAACGCAAGCGCAGCCAGATCAGCTCCTGTCAGCTCCTGGTCGTGTCTAATGTAAACTGTCAGGAAACTAAGGGCATCTTAGTCAGGCTGTAGCTCTCACAGGCTTCACTTTTTAATGACATATATTTAGAAAAGTGATTAAATACCCATTGTGGAGGATCCCATGTCAACATTAGATCGTGGCAAAACCCCTTTAATTTTCCCTGTTGTGGCAATGCAGGAAAATTTAAAGGGTTATTCCTATCTTTTGTTCGGAACCTCCGGCGCAGAGGTGAAAATGGAACTTATGGGATCCGTTTCTCAACGGACAACCACGGTGCCTGATGGAACCTAGCGCAACCTGTACAATTTTTTCCGTCTCTATGGCAGACACCACGGCGGAAACCCGAAAGACCTATAGTAATTTATAGGGTCCATCCGTTGTGAAATAGATCCCATGTCTTCCGTTTTAACCTCTGTGCCGAAGTTTCCGAATGGAACCTCCGACCCAGATGTGAACCTGGCCTAAGTTTGTGGCTGTAATATTTAAAAAAGAGGAACAGTTCAAGGGGTGTGAATACTTTTGAAAACAACCTACTATAATGTATAATGATTTTCAAACTTAATTGTGTCCTGTTAAAAGTAAAATATGTTAAAAATAAAACATGGCACCAGTCCACGCATCTTTTTTACAGATTTCAAACCAAACTATGAGTTCTTTGTTATAGTAACTGTTATAGTAATCTGTTATACTTCCCTCCTTAGCCCCTAGCAAGTTACGTCCCAGCATGTCACCTAGAAAGGGGGGGACGGCGCTGGCTATGTCATAGTCACAGGAGAGGGGAGAGGTACACAGTTCAACACTACTGAGAGAAATAGAGAGTATGGCTATGTTCACACGGCTTACAATTGGACGTATTTCAGTCCGTAATTACGCTGGAATACGTCCCAGTCATTACGGTAATGCACAGTTCTCATAGAGAACTATGGATGAAGTCTCCTCTCCCTGCTCGGCGAATCCGCCACGGGGGGAGATAAGTGACATGTGAATTACCAGCGGCGTATACGCGCCGCTGGTAATGCAAGTCTATGGGCCGGCGTGGTCCCCCCTCCCGCCCCCCCCCCCCGCCTCTCTCCCCCGCACCCGGCCACACGGCGTAATTGCAGACCGTAATTACGCCCTGCAAATAAGCCGTGTGAACCCAGCCTATCTGTGAAAAGATTTGTGCTTTGGTGTCACTCTGTGGAGTCTGTGATCTCATTGTGTTGTGTTACAGGGAATCTATCACCAATATTTTTTTATTACTAATTAAAACCAGACACTGATACATGTTATTTTCTTTTTAGAATGTTTTATGTTCTGACTGTAGATTTTTAACTGTTTTCTATAGATGATAATGGGAGCAGCTATATTTCCTGAGCTGCTTTTATCAGCATTCAGAGAGATGCTTTACAGCAGCTACATGGACAACTGAGCCTGTGAACAGGAGTTTTCTGTGATTCTGTGACCTGGGAAGAAATCACTGTGCACTGAGGTGGGGGAGGGTGGAGAGCTATGACTATCTGCTACTATCAATGGTGAATCATGTGTTATCTGTACACATTGGTGTCAACTTTCAGTGTAACCCTGCCTGTGCTGATAATGAAGAGATTTCGAATAGTTTCTTTACAGAACAGGACGTTTCAGACTATTATTAGTGAAAACTGCAGTATTTCAGTACTTTTTAAAAATATTGATAGTCATTTGGAATATTAACCAAAACATAACCTAAAATTCTTACAAAATTTGTTAAACAATAGGTCAATTTTTGATGACATATTCTCTTTAACGGGAGCTTTAAGTTGGCATAAGTTGAGTAAGTGTGCCTGAGCCTGTCCAGTGGTGTACATGTTCACACAGCATCTTTGCGGGGTGTATTTCAGCATATAATTGCCCCGCAAATACTGTAATTCATGGCTATCATTGAGAGCTATGATTACCTGCCATTTTCCCTGAGGAGTATTACCCGCCAGGAGAAAGAAGTGAAATGTTGAGGAAAGTTAATGTCTATGCGAGCCGGCACAGAGGGTTTCAGAAGTATGCATTGGACAGCACATACTTCTAAAACACCCGGCGTATAGCAGCGCGCAAAGACGCCATGTGAACCTACTCTTAGAGTGGCCTTTCTTTGTGGAGACGATGGAGGACTTGGGGAGGGAGTAGCTAATAGAATGAAACAATTTTTAATGAATTTGCACAATAAAAACAAGATTTACTTTATAGTTATAATATTGTGAAGTGTAAAATTTTCTTTTTTCTTAATGACATTTGCATGAGTCCTGTTGTTATCACTAAAATATCTAAGTTCTGTAAAAAGATGGAGAAATGTTTATTGGTGAAAACAGTCTTTTGTTTATTGAGTAAATGGCCCCGGAGAGTAATCTCTCTCATGTACTTTTGGTTAATGCTTCAAAATCTTCTTTGCAAGAGAACACGGACAAATAGCTTTGTAGAGGAGGGGGCATCTGCTCCCTGAGGCCAGGAGAAATTGTAGGTTAATAACATATTCACTGTGGATTCTTTTTTAAAAGTCCTCTAGTCTTCCCAGCACCATCTGTCTGGGATGTATCTTCTGTATGTGCCGGTCGACCGCTTATTTTGTAGCAGGAAAAAATGTAAGATAAGTAAAGCTGAAGCTTTTCAAAGCTAAAAACTTAATGAAGCTTCCTAGGTTGAGGCGAAGTGACATTGTTTAGATGGGTTCAAATATCATAGGCAATCCAGCTTCCAGTGATGGATTTAATTTCTTGGGCCCGCCAGAGACCACCAGGGAGCACTGTCTATAGCAGGGGTCCCCAACCGCCAGGCCGCGGACCGGCACCGGGCCGTGGCGCATGCTCTGCCAGTCTGCGGCCCCGGCTAAACCTGATGCCAACCGCCCGTTGACTTTAGTCCGGGAGGTCGGCATCTACTCTGCGCGGCCATTGTAATCCGGCCGCGCAGAGTTAGCAGCTGCACACAGCGTTCAGTTGCTTCACTATAGAGAAAGCAGGGCCGGTCATTACCGTCCCTGCTTTTCCTATCGCTGTAGATGCGGCGCTCACCGTGTTCCGTAGAATCAGGGAGGCAGGAGTGTGATGCAGCAGTGTCGTCACACCCACTGCGCCGCTTGGTCTCGCCGGACACCGGGTCCTGGAGGAAGCAGCTCTGCAGGAATCGGGAAAGGTAAGTGACTTCCTTATTTATTTATTTTTTTTTTTTAATAATCCTGGCTGTTTACAAGAGATATATATTTATTTATTTATTATTTATACTGCAGACATTTAGTACCTATTATTTGTAATTATGCCATATATTTACTTACTATTTATACTGGGGCCATATATTTACTTATTATTTATACTGGGGGCAATATATTACTTATTATTTATAATTGGGCCATATATTTATTTAAACTGGGGCCATATATTTACTTATTTATACTGGAGTCCATATATTACTTATTATTTATACTGGAGCCATAAATTTCTTATTATTTATACTGGGGCCACATATTACTTATTATTTATAATTGGGCCATATATTTACTTATTATTTATACTGGGGCCATATATTACTTATTATTTATACTGGGGCCCCTAATAACCACAGCCCAATAACCCCGCCCCCATTAGGCCATGGAAAAAGTGTCGTGCATCAAACCGGTCCCTGGTGGAAAAAAGGTTGGGGACCACTAGTCTATAGGACATACATATGTATAGGGTATAAATAGGATACTTGATGATTGTTTCTAAAGTCAGCAACAAAGGAGACTGTCTTTACTAGACCTTAGGGACAATAATATATCATGGTTACAATACTGTATCACTGCTTGACCTCACCAGAGGATTCTCTGGTGCTTTGGTGGACGTCCAACTCTGCCAGCTACGTTCCTGGGGTCATCCTTGTTCTTAAACATATTTACAAATGATGTGCATAGGAAAAACTGTGTTCCAGCGGAAGACAAAAATATATAAATATTATATTTATAAAATGGGGCTTTACAAACTTCTCATCAAAATCCATGAACTGTCAGTGTAAGGGTATGTTCACATGGTGTAATTGCGGGGTGTACAGAACGCCGCGCAATTATGCCGGGTGTTTAGGAGTCGCACTGATCGGCGCGTACTTCTGCGTCGCTGGGGAGGCGGCAGCACACTGGCCCCAGAGACATGTCGCTTATCTCCCCACACATACAATACGATCATATTGTACGAGCAGGGAGAGGAGGCATAAGCCATAGTTCTATGGATTACCGTAATTATGGTGGGCCATTTAGCTGGTATTAGAGCGCAGAACGCCACGAAATACGTGGCGAAATGCGCCCCAAAATAAGCCGTATGAAAATACCCTAATGTATGGACATGACAGATCATAAGTCTTCTGTCACCTGGGGTAAATATTAAGCCTATTGCCCTTAGTAGCTTATTGGCATCTGCCCAGGCACCCAGCCTGGGCAGCCACATATTTCTCAAGAGCCCATTTCCCTAGGCATATCCCTGAAGTAGATCCTACGGAGAAACAGTCATTATACACACTCTCAGCTCTGCCCAGATGCCCAGCTCTTAGGGCATATTTCTCAAGAGCCCATTTCCCACAGGTCCAGGGCCATTCCTAGAGGCGGGCGAGATGGGCGATCGCTAAGGGCGCCCTCACCCAAGGGGGGTGCCGCCGGCCTCGCCCGCCCGGAGGATCGCCCCTGACTCTGCGAGGCTGTTTTATAACAGTTGCGCAGAGCCAGCAGCTGCTAGTACAGAGAGGAGGCGGGACGGATCGTTCCCGTCCTGACTCCTCCCCTGTATCAGTGTCGCATGGGACGCACGGCTTTCACCGCGCCCCCCTGCGATGCTGGATCTCCTCGGTCGGCAGCTCTGCCGCCGAGGAGATCCCTGGGAGCTGCGTGACAGTGTAAGCAGCGTGATGATGTCATGCTGCTTACACCACTCAGCAGCTCCCATCACTCAGCAGCTCCGAACCGGGATGTGCAGACCGAGGTGAGTACTCTTTTGTTATTTTATAATTAGTTACAGGGGCATCTACTGGCTACAAAAGGGGGCATCACTGGCTACAGGGGGCATCACTGGCTACGGGGGGGGCATCACTGGCTACAGGGAGACATCAACTGGCTATAGGGGGCTACTACCTGGCTATAGGGGGCTACTATGTGGCTACAGGGGTCATATTACATGGCTACCATATGAGGTGCAATAGATGGGGAGTTTGTATAGAGATAGGAATTGGTAGAGTAGTGCTGATAAATTGAGGAGTCTTAAGATGTTTGTTTTGCAAATTTTACAGTGAAGAGTTGGGAGTAGTCGTCATGGCGTCTGGGACAGATGGAAAAGAAGAAGAAGAAGAGAAAGAAGATAACTCTTCAGAGACGTCTCCTGCGAGTCACTAGATAAAACTTTACTGTAATCATTTATATGTCTGCAGATACTAGAAAGATTTTTGCCAGCTCACCACTCCAGTAGATCGGGCTGCACGGCTGCACTCCACAATGCAGATCAGGATAGAGAGACATAAGGATTGCCAGCAACTCCGAAAGTGCAATAAAATCCAGGAGACTTATTAGAACATGAAAACGTGAAGACACATCATAAGAAGACATTGGACAATGCCAAACTGATGCGTTTCGAGTCTGTCCGGACTCTTAATCGTAGTGTTGGTATCCAACACTGTATGGTCACTGTATGCCGGTTACATTAGTTGCTGTATAATGATTTGCATTCGGTAATGGTCAGTTTGTATTATTCAGTCACTATATGGTGGTGATATGTGGTCATGGTGTGGTGGTATTATTCGGTCACTGTGTGCTGGTGATATGTGGTCTTAGTGGTCTTGGGATTCTGGTTTTGTGTAGCAGTGTTAATTGGTAACTGTACGACTATTATTTAGTAGTTTTATACGTAGCACATTGTGGTAAAGCTTTTTGTATATTTTGGCTTTGGTTTATGGTGATGCAATGTGTCGCATAGTGGCGCCATATGTTACCGGGGGAATGGGGGAATTCTTCACCTCGCCCTGTGTGAAATTTAGCCCTGCCCAGGTATATCCCTGTAGTAGAAGCTATGGAGCAATAGACAGTCATTATACACACTCTCCGCTCTGCCCAGGTGCCCAACTCTTAGAGCATATTTCTCAAGATCCCATTTCCCTAGGCATATCCCCGTAGTAGACCCTACAGAGCAATAAGCAGTTATTATACACGCTCAGCTCTGGCTAACAGATGAGAGTCCAGAATGTGGGGCCATTAATTGGGGTCTATTTACTCATAAAAGATTTTTAAATAGGTTTTTATTTGTAGATATCACTTGATTATGTCCTAAAATCGATTTTATTTGACCTTTTAACACAGGATGTATTTCCTCCACTGCTTCTAGCTTTTTCCCTGCTATGGAATGCACTTTGTATGACATTCCTATAGGATTAGAGGGAGGAAAGTGACATATGGACTGAGTACATTACTGGCAAAGAAATGTGGTTTTCACACCCATCCAGTCATTAGTCTGGTCTAATCTGTAACTAGCAACCGCTAATAAAGACATAAAGGTAGCTCTGTGTAAACTTGTCTGGTCACCGCTTATTCTGCATGAAGAAGAGAAGATGAGCTCTGTGAAATATTGGTTTATCTGATGCTAAATTTCAGAGGAAAAAACATTAAAAATGAATCTGAAAGTATTGCTTTCCCCGCCCACATACAATGAGTCACAGTTTGCAATATGAACGCACTGATATAGGGAAAGATATCAATCATTGTATGTGGGTGGGGTAAGCAGGACTACCACTGTCACTTATGGAGTCCTGTCAGGATTTCCTCTGCTTCTCACTAAGTAATCCTGCTCCAAATCATACTTACCTATATATCACAGAGGTCAGCTTATCTCCCTCTATGACATGCTGCTCTCAGATAGGGTAGCATTAACCACGTAAGAGGTTCTCTTCTAAATTGCGCTGGATAAATACACAATAGTACCCTGGTTTCAATGTCCACAAGGATAAGAAGATACATTTCCCAATAACTCCATAGTAGTGGGCTATTTATCCCTGTAGTCCTAACATGGAATAGCTGCTCAGAAAAGGGCAATCCAGTTCAGAAGATAGAATAATGTCCCTCTCACTGCACATGTGGAAGCATCCTCTATCTCATGACTGTATATCTCGGCACTATATGAGCATCGTATGCACTGTTTATATAATGTATATCTAGACTATTTGTGATACGACCTATGGCCGCAGTATAAATAATAAGTAAATTTATGGCCCCAGTATAAATAATAAGTAAATATATGGCCCCAGTATAAATAATAAGAAATGTATGGCCCCAGTATAAATAATAAGTAATATATGGACCCCAGTATAAATAAGTAAATATATGGCCCCAGTATAAATAATAAGTAATATATGGACCCCAGTATAAATAAGTAAATATATGGCCCCAGTATAAATAATGCACTATTGGATAATAATACCTTATCAATGCATTGTAGGGATTGTTTACCTGGGTAAGATATGCAATATTAAATCCTGAAGTGGACAAGATTTCCAAGGTTACGTTCACATCTGCGTTGTTTGTTCAGGTTTTTTTGTTCCATCATAAGAATGGAATTGTTTACCTCTGGTTACCACCATCTCTCTCCCTGCTCTCTCTTATGTCTCCTTGCTCTAATCTGCCTTCAGTCCCTCAGTACGTTCAATGGTGAGTCACCTCCTGCAGAGCCTTATCTTTAGTAATGGACTTTGAAAGGCTCTCATCTAGCTAAGTAAACACTCTTTAAAGTTCTGTAGCATGAGTATTATACTTTATAAACCTCTAACACTCATGTCAGTGTAACAGGACTAGCTAGAAATAGCAGAGCTAATGTTTTAATCACTGCCATAGACTCGCACACAATCTGAACAGCATGTGTAATTCTAAAGCTGTCTGTGGCTCTGTGAAACTGCATGGTGAGAAAACTCCTCTAACTGGCTTAGGAATGGGATATTGAATCCAAATATAGTTGAACCATTCAAGTTCAAGAGTCATGTATGTCAGTGGATGCTTAGTGCATTCAGATAAAAAATCATGTGTTTGAGCAAACTTAGTTTTGCATTCACCCTTTCCTACTGTCAGGTTTGATATATGACATGTTCTAACATATTTGTGGCTGGCAATGGTTGGCAGAAATGTGGAGGGAGGGGGATATGTGTGTGTTTTTACTATTTTCTTTATATTTTATCATTAGAGTTACCTTTCCAGTATATCAGAAGAGACCGTTTGGTATGGAGAGTATTGTTTTATAGAAAAAAATTGTTACTACACTTTTACTGTAATTAAAGGGGTTGTCTACCGGTGCGGTTTTAACTAAAAGTACGCTGCCGTGGCTATACTCCCCTCTGTTCCAGGGATGCCACTGCCGGTCCTCAGAAAACCTGGGGAGAGAACTGGCAGCATCATTGCTGGAACAGAAGTCAGTACTGAAGTGAGTATGGGAGATTTTTTATGTTCTTACAGCCGCAGCGGCATACTTTCACATTAACAGGGAGGTGGACAAGCCCTTTAAGACTGCCATAGAAGCCCCACTTACTCTCCAATCATCAGCCCAGTTTATCATTTTGGTTTCAGTTTAGTCTAATCCCCTTTTTAAAGCAAATTGATCCATTAGCATTGGTAGCAAAATGGATCAGTCGTATCCACCAATATTCCTGTATTATCAGAAGACATGACAATTGTGTGAACACAACATAGCCTTAGTATTCTGCTGGGTTTACTTAGATCCAGCAGATCACCTGGTGGACACTACATATGAGCATTGGCTATGATAGAAAGAACATGGAAATAGTGAAAAGCATCACTTTAATATTTTTGGGAATATTATGGGGGCACCAGGAGCATTTGCTAAAATAGAAAATTAATCTTTACCTAGCACCTCCATCACCAGCGTTCCAGATGCTGCAGACAATCACTGACCTCTGTGGGGACATGCTGTACATGCAGGCATGTGACTGCTGAGGGTGGTTGTAGCATTATGTGACTGCTGAGAGTGGTTGCAGCATTATGTGACTGCTGAGATTGGTTGCAGCATTATGTGATCCATGAATGTGACGTTATCAGTGAGGCATTGGGAGGAGAACACTGGAGCTCTGGCACCACTGGAATGGTTGTGACGGGCAGGCCGCGCCGAATCTGATAGTCCGCCTGGGGGGTTGGTGATTCCCCCCGGGGGATCCCGAGTACCAGCCCGTGGCGCAGCTTCAGGGGCCATAGTGGTTGCATACGCAACCGGAACCCTGAGCACACTCGCCACACAGCTGCACCGCTGGGTCACATAGACCCAGCCATGCAGAGATCACGGCCGCCGCCCCCTGGAGGCCGTGAAGCAATGTGATGATGTCATCGCACCGCCTGCTCCGCAGCCTATGTCCCAGAGTGGGCGGGGGGAAAAGATGAGAAGAGGAAGGAAGGGTGACAGGTGAGTATTTTAAAAAAAATTTAATATAGGTTTCTTAACCACCTATATGGGCTCCATAACCCCTTATATGATGTCCCTGACCCTCCTATTTGGGCTCCCTAACCCCCTATATGAGTTCCCGACTACCCTATATGGGCACCCTAACCCCCTATATGAGCTCCTTAGCCCCCTATATGGGCTCCCTATCCCCCTGTATGGGATCCATAACCCCCTATATTAGCTTCCAAACCCTCTATTTGAGCTCTCTACCCCTTGTATGGGCTTCCTATCCCCGTATTTGAGCTCCCTATGTCCCTTTATGGGCTCCCTCACTCCCTATATGGGCTCCCTAGTTACCTTTGTGGGCTGCTTAGTTACCTTTATGGGCTTCTTAGCCACCTATATGGGCTCCATAACGACCTATATTGGCTCCATAGCTACCGATATGGAGTGCATAGCTACCTATATGAGCCCCCTAACTACCTATATGGGCTCCCTAGCCACCTACATGGGCTCCCCAGCCACTTATATGGGCTCCCTAGCCATCTATATGGGCTCCCTAGCCACCTATATTGGCTCCCTAGCCACCTGTATGGGCTCCCTAGCTACCTATTTGAGTTCCCTAACTACCTATTTGGGCTCCCTAACCACATATATGGTCTCCCTAGTTACCTACATGGGCCCCCTATATGGGCCCCCTAACTACCTATATGGGCTGCGTAGATACCTTTATGGGCTGCTTAGCTACCTATATTTACATCCAAGTTATCTGTGACCTCCCTAGCTACCTGTTTGGGCCCCCTAGCTACCTAATTAATGGGAGGACAATATATACCTTCTTATTTACTGGGGGCAGCCCTGTCTACCTCTCTATTTACTGGGGGCGGCCCTGTCTACCTGCCTAATTACTAGGATGTGGCCCTGTCTATCCACCTAATTACTGGGGGGAGGCCGTGACTACCTATCTAATTAATGGGGGTCTGTATTTTCACCTAACTACAGGAAGAGGCCCTGTTTACCTTCATAATTAATAGGGGGGGGGGGGGGGTGTATACCTACCTAACTACTGGAAGAGGCCCTGTCAACCTACCTAATTAATGGGGATGGGATGGTATACCTACCTAACTACTGGAAGAAGCCCTGTCTACCTACCTAATTACTGGTGGAGACCCTGTCTGCCTACCTAATTAATGGTGGGGGTGCATACCTACCTAACTACTTGGGGGCACTTTTTACCTACATAACTACTGGAGAAGACATTGTTTACCTTCCTAACTCCTGGGGGGAAATGTAACTACCTTTATAATGGGGACCCTATATAGCTACCTACTGAGGGGACCCTATATAGTTACCTTCTGATAGGGTTTATATAGGTACCTAATGGGGGACTATATCTCCCTACCTACTGTGGGGCCTTTATACATCTACCTACTGAGGGGGCCTATATATCCACTGATGGGCTACCTAATTTGGGATTATATACATCTTTACCTACTGAATGAATATATAAAATACTAAGGGGGCCTATTTACCTGCATTCTGAAGGTACTTGTATACCAATCTAATGTGGGAGGACTATATACTTACCTGCCTACTGGGGGATTGTATAGCTACCTAATGGGGGGCCTATTTATTTCCATGCCACTTACCTGACTTTTTTAATTTCTAATTTTAGGGTTTAACATGCTAAAAAAGAGCATCTACCTAATTGCCTGTCTACTATATGCGGTGTGAACCTACCTACTGGTGGCACAAATGGGGGCCCTATAATTGGCTGGGCTCATGTTCGCTGTTTGGGGGTCAATTACTAAAGGGGGAACTTTTACTACTTGGGGCTTTATGGATGAGGAGTTTGTACAGAGGAGGGAAGTGCTGGAAAAGAGAGGAGTCTAAGAAGTTTTTGTGTTAAATTCTATAGGGACGAGTAGTGGCTAGGAGACAACGTCATTGCATTTTGTACTGGAAGGAGAAAAAAGAGAAGAGAACAACTCATCAGGGAACACATCATGGAGGTTTGGGCCAGATGAAGTAGAAAAGGAGAAGAGAACAACTCCCATAAAAGATTACGTCTCCTGTGAGTCCCTGGTGTCAGGGGTTATTTTACTTCTGTGATGGATCAGTGATGTATTCACAGTCATGTGATGTGACCTGAGCTGGTGTTTGACCACTTTGTGGTCTCTATATGGCGGTGTTATAGGTTATACCTGAGCTGGTGTCTGACCTCTATGTGGTCTCTATATGGTGGTGATTTAGGTTACACCTGAGCTGGTGTCTGACCACTATGTCATCTCTATACGGCGGTGTTGTATGTTACACCTCAGATGGTGTCTGACCACTATGTCATCTCTATATGGCGGTGTTGTAGGTTATACTTGAGCTGGTGTGTGACCTCTATGTGGTCTCTATATGGTGGTGTTGTAGGCTATACCGGAGCTTGTCTCTGACCTCTATGTGGTCTTTATATGATGGTGTGGTAGGTTATATCTGAGCTGGTGTGTGACCCCTGTGTTGGTGGTCTCCATATGGTGGTGTTGTAGGTTAACCTGAGCTGGTATCTGACCTCTATGTGGTCTCTATATGGCGGTGTTGTAGGTTATACCTGAGCTGGTGTCTGACCTCTATGTGGTCTCCATATGGTGGTGTTGTAGGTTGTACTGAGCTGGCGTCTGACCTCTATGTGGTCTCCATATGGCAGTGTTATAGGTTATACCTGAGCTTGTATTTGACCTCTATGTGGTCTCTATATGGCGGTGTTGTAAGTTATACCTGAGCTGGTGTCTGACCTCTATGTGGTCTCCATATGGTGGTGTTGTAGGATATACCTGAGCTGGTGTCTGACCTCTATGTGGTCTCTATATGGCAGTGTTGTAGGTTATACCTGAGATGGTATATGACCACTCTGTGTTATATATTTGGAGGTGATGTAGGTAATACCTGAGATGGTGTCTGACGTCTATGAGGTCTCCATATGGTGGTGTTGTAGGTTATATCTGAGCTGGTGTCTGACTTCTATGTGGTCTCTATATGGTGGTGTTGTAGGTTATACCTGAGCTGGTGTCTGACCTCTATGTGGTCTCTATATGGTGGTGTTGTAGGTTATACCTGAGCTGGTGTCTGACCTCTATGTGGTCTCTATATGGCGGTGTTGTAGGTTACACCTGAGCTGGTGTCTGACCGCTATGTGGTCTCTATATGGCGGTGTTGTAGGTTATACCTGAGCTGGTGTCTGACCTCTATGTGGTCTCTATATGCAGTGTTGTAGGTTTATACCTGAGCTGGTGTCGGACCTCAATTATGTCTCTATATGGGAGTGTTTGTAGGTTATACCTGAGCTGGTGTCTGACCTCTATGTGGTCTCTATATGGCAGTGTTGTAGGTTATGTCTGAGCTGGTATCTGACCTCTATGTGGTCTCTATATGGCGGTGTTGTAGGTTATACCTGAGCTGGTGTCTGACCTCTATGTGGTCTCTATATGGTGGTGTTGTAGGTTATACCTGAGCTGGTGTCTGACCTCTATGTGGTCTCTATATGGTGGTGTTGTAGGTTATACCTGAGCTGGTGTCTGACCTCTATGTGGTCTCTATATGGTGGTGTTGTAGGTTATACCTGAGCTGGTGTCTGACCACTCTGTGGTCTCTATATGGTGGTGTTGTAGGTTATACCTGAGCTGGTGTCTGACCACTATGTGATCTCTATATGGCGGTGTGGTAGGTTATATTGGAGCTTGTATAGTGACAGCATAGACTTGTCCCTAATTGCCAAGGGAGTGCTTACCTGTCCCTGACACTGTAATGAGGGGTTTCTCTTTGCCACTTTTTGTTTGTTGTTTGTGGTTATAGTGTTTATTTTAGAAAGTGGCGAGGTGTGTGACCAAGGGAAATTTTGTGAGTGGATATTGTATGTGGGCCGGTGGAGTTTTGTGACAGGGCTGTTTTTTGTTCCCAGTCCGGTCCTGTGACGGGGGGGAGGAGGGGGAGGTTAACTTTCTATTTCAGCACAGTGGGAGGTTATATGGAGGTTTTGTCTTGGAAAACCCTGGTAAATACATCCAGTACTGAAACTAGGAGTGATTCATGATTTTAGGGATGAAGCAGCAGAATACAAATTCCCTGAGGCTGCCCCTTAATTGAAGATCTGCAATTTTATGCATCTGACTGGAATGCATAATATTAAATAGAGAACATTTTGCGAGGGTGGCACTAGTCAATGATCTGATCTTAACTATCTGGTCTAGATATAACCATATATAGGCTGTGAAATGTGACCAACTCACCTCACTAGGTGCCAGGGATGCTGCTCCCCCTCCTACATTGAGCACATATCCTGGCTTCCAGCCTCTTAATGTGCCTGAACAATAAGGCCAAGTTTCTTCCTTTTAGCATTGCTTTGCATTTGTACTTGCGGTTTTCAGTTATGACTTGGCTTGTTTTACTGACCATGTCATTATGTACACTGCTGACTCTGACCTCAGTCGGATCTTCACTTATGTCTGAACTCTGCCAGCCCCAACTCTTGCTCAGTATGACTACAGTTGGTACCAGCTACAGTTATACCCCGTCTTACTGACTTTAGGATAACTACATGCCAGTCATTGGTAATGGAAACAATTTCAAGAGTAATAGAGTAGTTATTTCCAGTGGAAAACTCCACTATGCTGTGAACAAGGGCTGAAACACGTAAGTGTGTGGTTCGCCATGTATTTTTTACTTTACGATTGCACTGTATATTTGTAATGGATTTTCAATACGGGTTTTCTTCTAGTTTCTCGTTGGTGCTGGATAAACTTCTTCCTTTCCTGATTTTGAAAACTCCACATCACTTGGTGGGGGCTACAAGATGAAGAACACACAATTATTTTGGGTGTCATGTAAGAATGGGGCTGTAGCAGTTTTCTGGCGTGATTTGCGGCAAAAAAACTGTCATTACCCCTGTCTGACATATTTTTAAAAGTCTTTCACCAAAAACTGGCGCATATCTGGCACTCTCGACAGTTTTGTATGCGCCAATTCTTAGGGGGCGTGTCACGCCACGTTCATAAGATTAGACACATTTAGGAATGCGTCTCAGCAGAATCTAGTACACAAATGACGTACTAATCCATGCCAATTTCAGACTGGCAAGACAAATTTTGATGCATTTGACGAATGCTACACTAGGCTACTGAGAAGTACAGCTGTCTAGCACGTGCCAGTTTTCATACATGTCGCCCTTAGACTCCACACCCTGATTTAGTCCAAAGCCATATCTAGGACTGGGATAAGGTATTCTGGAAAACTAGGCAAATAAGGCACAAAGAGCCTCCTCGCCCACTTATGGAAAATTCAGCCCACTTATCCCTTCTTGTGCCCCCTTCGTGCCTGGGATGAAGTGGCGCCGTAGGTGGTCGTCTACCTTCACCTACCTGTTGTTCCGGCCCTGCCAAATCCATTACTGACACTCTAGTCAGCCTTATTATAATGGCTCAGGGCACTTTATAGGACATTACAGTCTCTTCAAAGAATAAATTCGTCAACTCTAAAAGCAAAAATCATTTAATATAGTATAATTATTAGGGCTGCACTTCAGAGTCAGGTCAGACTCTAATTCAACCTGCATCTGAGTACTTTATCAAAACTGTAACCCTAACCTTATTTAGACTTAGGGTTGTTTAAGGTGTTTTACTGGTCCAGCAACACAACGCTTCCATTATGCTCTAACTTCCGGTCTGACATCCCAACCAACATCACTTGCAGTTACTTCAACATTGGCCTGATGTTATGTTAACTTGTCAAATGTCAGACAGGATATCAGGACTCAACAGGCGTGTCATGGAGTGACCGGTAAGTAAACCCCTTAAAACTTCTTAAACTGCTTTAACCCTAACTTGAGTTTGGGTTACGGTTATGGGTTGGGGTTAGAGAAAAGGTTTGGGTTTGGGGCATCCTTAACCAAATTTTTTCACAAGTTTAGTTGAACCTGTGTCAAACTGAACAGGACTTAATTCAAGACTAATTATTATTATTAGACTTCAGCATTTTAATGATATATAATACAAGTTTCTTTTTACCTTTTACAAGGTTGCTTCATTTTTTGTTTGTCTGTATTATTACATTTGGATGAATGGGGCTGCCTTCTTCCAAAAACAAAACTGTATTTTCCAAAAACAGTGCCACATCTGTCCGCAGGCTGTGTGTAGCATTTCAGCTCTGCCGTATTCACTTCAATGGAGCTGAGCTGCAATACCAAACACCACCCATAGACAAGTGTGGCGCTGTTTGGAAAATATAGTTGAGTTTTTCAACCCCTTTAATTTACACCAACAGGACTGCCCATCATTACTACTGTCTGTTATAAAACATGTTTGGTTTACTAATTGATTTGTTGTGCATGGGAAATGAAAATGTTCCTGTTCTGTATAACACTTCTCTGATTCTAGGCTTGTATTTAGAGATACTGTAACTATCCATTAAACATCTTGCATATGCCATTTGTTAGATGTTTATAAAAGTTTGCTGAGCATGAGAAAAACTATACAGTAAAATCTGTTTCAAGGATAGTTCTAAAAACCTGAAACTCATGAACTTGTAAAATGCTCTATAAAAGGAGACTACTGGTCTACAATCTTTAATGTCCTCTTGTACTCTGGATAACAATATACATAGTTACGTTTCACAAATTTCAATTTATCAATACATAATGCTCATGTATAACAGGAAGCATGAGAAACAAGGAGGACTGAGTTCTTTACCTGGTATTTTTCCGGCTGTCTCTCATGGGCACTGGGTGAATTTCATCTTTCTCATGGTGATGGTGCTGATGATGATGATGATGGTCTTTCTGTCTTTGCGGATGCAACCCGTTGAGGACAGCACCTGGCCACAGACTTGAAAGTAGAAGCAATTTAATAATAAGGACCATGTCGTCCAGAGCACAGGAGTGGAGTCCTCCAGGGCCTCAGAGAATCTTCATTTTTTTATCTTTGTAAGTCACTTTCCCCTGACACAAGCATTCCCGAGAGAAAAGCACTTAACCACGGCTGATTATCCCTGTTATCCAGCCTAAAGCAAATCACAACTATCCAGGCTTTTTCCTCTAACACATTTACAAGGAGACATCCTCTGCCCTCTGCACCCGGAATACCTAATTGCAAGGAGGTAATCAAGAAATCTGATTGTCAGGTCACTGGAACATCATCCGGCCCAGTTCTTCTCCCTCTGTGGAACTACATAAGCTCAACACAGGGCTTACCGCCCACACAGTACATTCTCAAACATACTCCAGTATGAAAAAAGTGATGTGGACATTTAATCCCCTTAATCCTACACACGCCCTTAAAAAAAAAATCTTCAATACTCTACAAAATCTGGTCTTATTTTGTAGAGGTCATGGGATTTAATCTCAGCTATGCATCTTGAGACTAATTTTTAAAGGGTTATTTCATTGTAAATACATGACAAATATGGAGGTGTATGGCTGTAGCATTTGGACCTGTTGTAATAATGCATCTGTTACCCTTAGAAAGGCACTGATTATATTGTAGGTAAATAGGATATAAGTAGGTTACTAGGTCAAGGTTGATTGATATTGGATTTTACAGTTTCTGGATCTCGGGAGCTTTGAGACCTCTCTTTCCCAGTATGTTTGATTCAACTCTATACTGTAATTTATCAGGCTTGAACTAGTAGCTAAGGATGAAACAGCCTCTCTTTGCCCAATGTAGGTTTTCTTTGAACTTTAGCAAGATAGCTGTTACATGGACAAGCATTTATTGAAATGGGTTGTGAAACTTGAAAATAAGAATTAAAAATAGGCCTTATCTGTATTAATTAAAAAAATATATTCACCTTTGTACTCACAGCTGAGCTAGCATTGGAGCTCTAGTCTTTGTTTACTTCCAATTTTTCAAACGGCATTTGACTGGTGCCGCCATTCAGTGTCCTCAGTTATCATGTGCCGTTCCATTAGTATCGCCGTTCAGGATGTGAATGTCATACAACCCACAGAAAATTACAGCATGTACATCAGGCTGCACCTCTATATACGTGAATACTTTGTTTACAAAAATGACACACTAAATTTCAAAAAGGGTAATGTCCCGCATTAGGGGGAGTGACTACGTAGTTATGTGGAGACTTATATGCTAAAATTGTAATATATTCAAATATACTCAGAGCTAGGATTCTTGGGTGTAGGATTCCTTAATACATGAAAAAAACTTTGAGGTTTCTGAAAAACACACAATGTGAACACCAGTGTACTCTGGCATGGCTGTGGTACATATACACACACTCCAATATCAGTAGTACACCATCAGCAAAAAGAGCTATCAAACTACATGGAAACCTGCAAAAAAGCATTAATGCTATCTACAATACATGAAAAAAACTTTGAGGTTCTTAGTTCACATGTTTTGATCAAAAATGTTTAAGCCATCCCCGACTTTCAACGGGACCCCAAATGCGGATGGTCCTACACTATTCCTACCTCTCTTTTGAGTCCAATTCAGACTTCTCAATTGGGTCATCCGACCTCCATAATCCAGAGAGAAAAAAGCACCAGCCTTATAAGCACACCGCACTGGTCTAGTAACCTGTGGAGATGGGCGGGGTGCAGAAAACCAAAATGGAGGCATCCACTCCTCCCTGTATAAGTTTAAAGCAATATATGCCAAATAAAACGTATAGTTCTGCACAAAAAAAAATTCTGAAAAACACACAATGTGAACCCCATGACCGGCAGGGTGGGGGTACATATACACACACTCCCAATATCGTAAAACCCCCAAGAAAAAAAGAGCATAAAATGACGGGAACTGCAAAAACTTTAATGTATTACAATAATAAAAAAAAACTTTGAGGTTCTTAGTTCAATTTTTTGTAAAAATGTTTAAAGCCATCCCCGATTTAAACGGGCCCCCCAATGGGGGTCCTACCTTTTCCCCCCACCCTTTTTGGCCCAATTCAGACCCCTTGGGTCAGTCCCCGGGGGTGCTTATAAGGGTGGTGCTTTTTTCTCTTGGTTTATGGAGGTCGGATGCCCCAAATTGGGAAAAAGTCAAAATTGGACTAAAAAGAGAGGTGGAATAGTGTAGACCACCCGATTTGGGGTCCCTTTAAAAGTCGGGGATGGGTTTCATTTTTGATAAAAAAAAGTGAACTAAGAACCTCAAAGTTTTTTTCTGTATTTAGATAGTTAAAGCTTTTTTGCAGGTACCTGTCAGGGTTCCCTTAAATACACCAAATAGATTGCCCCGCTTTGTTTGGGGTTAAGAAAAACCAATATTCAATTGCGACGTGTTTTCAGGGTGTTTGCCATTTTCATTTTCGAGTAAAATATGGTTTGGTGAGAGGTTTGGTGTGCTCAAAGGAAAAGACATTCTCATTTGTGGAGGCACATGTAGGGGCGTGGGGACTTATCACTATAGTCTTCCAATAAAAAAGAAAATTTTTTAAGTGGTAAAGGGAAAAAAGTAGGGCTCTGCCCGTGTCAGACTGGGACATTTAAAGGCCCCCATGGAGGTGATTTAGGGGGGGCCCCCCAGTTTTGCGCTTTTGCACAGCCCTTACACTGCTCTTGCTTTTGCCTTTGTTTCTCTGCTTTTCTGTCTCTTTCAATGATGCATATGCAGTTAAAAAATAACTCCAGGTCCACCATGCTCATGGGCCCACTGGGAGTTTTCCGCTATATCCCTGTGGACCAGTCCAAGCCTGGTTCTGAGCCACTTATTAATTGCTCTTCCTAAGGGTGCTTTCACACAGTGCATTTTTGATGCTTTTTTTTTTTTGGTTTTTTGTGAGGAAATATTTACTTTTTCCCATAGGCAAACTTAATGTACATTCTCATTTTAAAAAACAAAAATGTAACTTTTTTATGTATTAACCTTAACCTTATACACATTTTTAAAAACCTTTTTCTCCCTTCCAATATACCCCTCTTTCTTCTGAAGGAATACCCCCCTTTTTTAAATTTGGGGGAAACCCCACCATTAACAGGAAAACCTTATAATACAGTAATTTTTACTAACCCCCAAAGGGACCCCCAAGCCCCCCTGGCAGTCACCCCAAACTAATGTAATAAAACATAAAAGGGTTCTTTGTACCCCTGCGCGGTGACCTTGTAAAGGGGGTTGGAAATCATTTTTTAAAACGGTATGCCGCCCTCCCCAAATTAAATGCTGTGCATTGTGCAAATTTTTCCACGTTTTTGTGCAGAAAATGTACAGCTTTTATTGTGTCCTTCCTGCACAAAAAACCCCCTTAAAAAATGCCCAAAAACGACTGCGTGAAAGCATTTTGGGTTTTCAACAGTAAATTTGGGCATGATTTCACCCGTACTGCGTCCCCGTTTTGGCTGCAGTCGGCGAAATACGTCTCTGTATTGGGTAATCACAGTTCTCTAGAATTAGGTTCCGTTTTTTACGCGGTGATAATGAAGAGGGGCCGGCGAGCTGCCGGCCCCCCTACCCCGCCCCCGCTGCACGGCAGCCGGCGTAATTGCGGGGTGAAATCCGTCCCCGCAATTACGTCGGGAATAAGCCGTGTGAACTAGCCCTTAGGTTCAGCGAGCTAGATGTGACTTGAGGAACACTACATCAAATAGGTGGCGCTGCAGTCCTAGCTCTTTTCCCTCGAGCTTAGGTTTGGTTTACATCTGATTCAGAGGTTCCATTTGGAAACTCCCTCACAGAAGTAAAGATGGAACCAAAAGGTTCTCTTTCACACCAGACACCAACAGCGCCTGAGGGACCGTATTGATTACAGAACCTCCAACGCATATGTGAACCAAGTTTTATTTTAATACATTTTAAAAAAAAATACTGCAGAGCAAATCAGATAAAGTTAAAACCACTTAAAACAGACAAAGATATGCCACACCAGACTCAGACAGGAGACCGGAACACACCTCACATTAAATAAGTCAATATACAAATAAAGAAAGATGATCTTTAAACTCTGAGTAATAATAATAGTTCAGGACATAATAGCACAAGATCCCAAATACTGTCAAGGTAATAAATACTAGTTCTGCATAACATAAATGTTGTTTGACCAAATTAGATCCCAAATCAAGAAGGTGAAAGAGTCCTCGGATGTATTGCTGTGTCACCACGACTCCACTACACCTGATGTACCCGCCATCTTTTCCTTTGTATGTAAAGAACATACATGCCAACTCTCCCGCTAATGGGGGTCCCCCCCCGCCACCCCGGCAGAGTTGGTGAACCCCGGCCGCCAGCGGGTTCTTTAAATGACCACGGCACCAGAGCAGCGCTGGTGTGCTACTCTGGCGCCGCCGGGCCGCTCCTACAGGCGGGTGAAGCGGCCGCAGCAGCCGCTCAGCCGCCCGGCGAGTTTCACTGACTTGTGTGGCCGCAGCCGCACAGTCAGTCAGCAGCTGCACGCTCCGTATAGCTGCCGTACAGGATGAGGGCAGGAGGAATCGTTCCCCTCCTCCTTTCCACCTGAATGTACAGCACCGGTTGTGCGCTGTACATACAGGTCAGTGTCGCAGGGGGTGTGACGCGCGGCTGCACTCACTCCCCTGCGACGTGAGGAGATCGGCCGGGAGATGCCCGGAGCTGCAGGAGCCTGGTGGGGGTAAGTGACTTTTATTATTTTATTTTTATTAGCTATAGGGGGGCTTTACCTGGCAAAAAGGGGCACTACCTGACAACAAGGGGGCACTACCTGACAAAAAAGGGGGGGAAAACTACCTGACAACAAAGGGGGCATACTTGACAAAAAGGGGGCACTACTGACAACAAAGGTGGCATCTACTGACAACAAAGGGGGCATCTCCCTGGCTATAATGGGGGCATCTACCTGAAACAAAGGGGGATCTACCTGACAACAAAGGGGGCATCTACCTGGTACAATGGGGGTTTCTACCTGGCTACAATGGGGGCTCTACCTGGCTACAATAGGGCCTCTACCTGGCTATTAGAGGGCTCTACCTGGCTACAATGGGGGCTCTACCAGGCTATAAGAGGACTTTACTTGGCTACAAAAGGGGCACTACCTGGCTACAAATTGGGCTCTACTTGGCTACAGAGGGGTCTCAACCTGGCTACAGAGGGGTCTCTACCTGGCTACAGGGGGGCTCTACATGGCTACAAGGGGGCATTACCTGGCTGCAAAGGGGCATCTACTTGGCTACAAGGGGCATTACTTGGCTACAAGGGGCATCTCCCTCCCTTTTAAGGGGCACTCCCGGTTATGGGGGGCTACTACCTGGCTATAAGGGATCCCCTGGCTAGAGGGGGCATCTACCTGGCTTTCTTCCAAAGCCGTTTGCAGTTAGGTGGAGTGGGTGTGGCTTTTTGAAGGGGCGTGACATACCAACAAGATGGGCGTGTCCATACTAATTTTTTGCCACCCTCTTCAATCTCCTGCTTTTCCACTTTTAAAAGTTGGCAACTATGGTATAGAAGCACTGACGGATGTATGTGCCATCTTTTCCTTTGTGTGTATAGAAGTACTGACGGATGTATGTGCCATCTTTTTCCTTAGGTTGGACATGATTTGTCTTCTGGCATGGAGGAGTGCACTCTACAGTTATAGTGGTGCCGGTTCTCAATACGCTAGTTTACAGGATGTCAATGCCGCGTGAGTGGTGATGTCAGTGCAGCTAAAGGAATAGAAGTAAGGAAAGAATGGAACTTCAATATTGGATCTGGGATGAGTACATTTTTTAGTATTTAATACAACTTAGACCTGTTGGTTTTATTTGGACAACCCCACTAAAGTACAAGGACATCGTTGCACTGCACCGTTTTTTGCTTCATTTTTTTTCCTAAATGGAAAATTATACAACTTTCTTCATGACAAATTTCCAACCATTTAGTCATTGTGGAGTTTGTATAATTCCTTTACTAAATATCAAACGAACGCTCATAATATTGCTCGTGCTTTTGACCGACTCTCTTCTCTCCCCTCTTTCAAGGGGACATGTATGAAAACGGTCTAGGTCTAAGACTTTCTTTGTTGCCCATAGCAACCAATCAGAGCGCCCCTTTCATTTTTCCAGAGCACTATATGAAATGAGATTGGTTGCTATGGGCAACAACGTGCATTTTAGACCTAGACAGTGCAGTTGCAAACTCTGCACAGACATTCCAGAATGTCTGCATTGAGTTAAAGAGAACCTGTCACATAGATTATGCCCCCCTTGCTGAGGGCAGCACAAGCTAGTGTCAAACATGCTGTTTCCAGCACTGTATCCCTTATTCTGTAAAATGCAGCAGTTTTAGAGTATTTAATGCTCAAATCTGCAGTTTTCAGACAGAAAAGTCATGAAAAGAGTCCGTTTTGTTCAAACCACGCCCACCTGAGGCTAGCCCCCGCCCACATAATAACTGATAAACCTATTACTTTGAATAGGTAGAAACATGTGAATAATTGCCATGTGTGTCTTTGGTGGGCGGGGTTAACACCTGCTCATGAATAAGATTTGAGGGGTAAATGCTCTAAAACTACAGCATCTTACAGAATAAGGGGCACAGTGCTGGGAACAGCAGGTCTGACATTAGCTTGTGCTGTCCTTAGCAAGGGGGGGCATAACCTATGTGACAGATTTCCTTTAAACAACCATTGCCCGCACGCAGTCAGACGACAGGCAGTCGTCAACCAGTTAAGTATTTTCAGCAGCCAGTATGTTCTCTAGGCTCTGAACTGCAGTTAGTGAAACAGTTACAAGTCTTGCTGTTGCAGCAGGAGCACAGCTATAGGGGATGCAGAGATAGCAGTCTCTACCAGGCCTCAATGCCTGAAGGGCGCAAAGGCCACTCTACCATGTAAGAAATGACCAGTATTTAAAATGGCACATGGTAGGTG
Source organism: Phyllomedusa bahiana (assembly GCA_025379985.1). Classification (NCBI taxonomy): domain Eukaryota; kingdom Metazoa; phylum Chordata; class Amphibia; order Anura; family Hylidae; genus Phyllomedusa; species Phyllomedusa bahiana. The sequence goes on from JAODAL010021858.1 coordinate 34,778, forward strand.
GGGGTCCAAAAAAATAAAGGGAACACTTAAGCAACACAATTTAACTTTAAGTCAACACACTTCTGTGAAATCAACCTCTCCAGCTATGAATCAACACCCTATAAGGCAGTGGTTCTGCAGGTGGTGACCACAGACCATTTCTCTGTTCTCATCCTTTTTGGCTGTTGTTTTGGTCACTTTTGCATTCTGCCATTGCTCTCACCCCTAGGGCATATTTGCCAACTTTTGAAAGTGGAAAAGCAGATTTGCACGCGGCGCGGCAAGAAATTTGCATGACCACATCCATCTTGTTGGCAGGTCACACCCCTTTCAAAAAGCCACACCCACTCCACCTAACTGCATAACAGCTCTGGAAGAAAGCCAGGCTGTTGCCCCCACTAGCCAGGTAGCAGCCCCCTTTATCCAGGTAGTGCCCTTTTATAGCCAGGTAATAGCCCCTATAGTCAGGTAGATGCCCCTTACAGCCAGGTAAATGCCCCCTTGTAGCCAGGCAGTGCCCCCATTAGTCAGGTATTGCCCCCTAAGGCCAGGTAGTGCCCACTTGTAGCCAGGTATTGCCTCTTGTAGCCAGACAGTGCCCCTTGTAGCCAGGTATTTCCCCTTGTAGTCAGTTATTGCCTCTTGTAGTCAGGTAGATACCCCCATTAGCCAGACAGTGCCCCCATTAGCCAGACAGTGCCCCTTGTAGCCAGGTATTGCCCCTTGTAGTCAGGTAGATGCCCCCATTAGCCAGATATTGCCCCTTGTAGTCAGGTAGATGCCCCCATTAGCCAGACAGTGCCCCTTGTAGCCAGGTATTGCCCCTTGTAGTCAGTTATTGCCCCTTGTAGTCAGGTAGATGCCCCCATTAGCCAGACAGTGCCCCCAATAGCCTGAAAGTGCCCCTTGTAGCCAGGTATTGCCCCTTGTAGTCAGGTAGATGCCTCCATTAGCCATACAGTGACCCCCATAGCTAATAAAAATAAAAGAATACAAACTACTTACCTCACCAGGCTCCTTGCAGCGTGGCCAGGTCCGGAGGCGGCCGACTGAGTAGTCTCAGCGTTGCAGGGGATGTGAGTGCTGGGGTGGCGGGGGGTGACCCCCATTAGCGGGAGCCCCCCGCCAAAAGCGGGAGAGTTGGCATGTATGCCCTAGGGGTAGCATGAGGTGGTGTCTACAACACACAGAAGTTGCTCGGGTAGTGCAGCTCATCCAGGATGGGCTCATCAATGCGAGCTGTGGTAAGTAGATTAGCTGTGTCTGTCAGCACAGTGTCCAGAGCATGGATCAGATACCAGGAGATGTGGAGGGGCTATAGGAGAGCAACCAGCCCAGCAGCAGGATTGCTACCTCCTTATCTGTGCAAGGAGGAGGAGGATCAGTGCCAGAGCCCTGCAAAATGACCTCCAGCAGGACACTAATCCATGTGTCTGCTCAAACTGTCAGAAACAGACTCCATGAAGGTTGGTATGAGGGCCCAATGTCCACAAGTCAGTGTTGTGATTAAAGCCCAACACTGTGCAGGGCAATTGCCATTTGCCAAAGAACATCAAGATTGGCAGATTTAACATCTGCCCCCATTTGCTCTTCACAGATGAGAGCAGGTTCACACAGAGCACATGTGACAGAGTCTGGAGACAGCATGGAGAACGTTCATCTGCCTGCAGCATCCTCCATCATAACTGGTTGGTAGTGGGTCAGTAATGGTGTGGGGAGGCATTTTTTTAGAAGGCTAGCCAGAGGCACTCAGATCCTCAGACCCATTGTGAGACCATATGCAGGTGCAGTGGGCCCTGGGTTCCTTTAGATGCATGACAATGCTGGGCTTCATGTGTCTGAAGTGTGACAGCAATTCCTCCATGATGCTGGCCTGCCCATTCCCCAGACCTGAATCAAGTCGAGCACATCTGGGGCATCATATCTTGTTCCACCCACCAACACCACGTTGGTGGATGGAACGTTGGCACCACAGACTGTCCAGGAGTTGACTGATGCTTTAATACAGGTCTGAGACGAGGTCCCTCAGGAGAAAATCCACCGCCTCATCAGGAGCATGCCCAGGTGTTGTAGGGAGGTCATACAGCCATGTGGAGGCCACACACACTACTGAGTCTCATTTCTTTGTCTTGAGGCATTTCCACTGAAGTTGGATCAGCCTGAAATGGGATTTTCCACTTTGATTTTGAGCATCATTCAAAATCCAGACCTCCATGGGATATTTATTTTGATGTTCATCAATCATATTTATTTTTTATTGTCATCAACACATTCCACTATGTAATGAATAAAGGATTGTAACTGGAATATTTCATTCATTGAGATCTAGGATGTGATATTAAAGTGTTCCCTTTATTTTTTGAGCAGATTTTTCTATTATGTCCCAGGAACTTTAAGTTATTCTTCTATACGTGTATCTCTCAGATATAACACATACCCATACCATACAAGAGAGAATATTGCTTTTTCTTGTTGCAAAAGGGCTTGACATTGTCCCTCATAAACGCTTATTGGGAAAATTAAGTTCTATAGGTTTAGAAATGATCATTTATAATTGGATTGAAAACTGGCTAATAGATCATACTCAGAGTGTGGTGGTAAATGATTCCGATTATAAGTGGTGACTCCAAGGCTCAGTACAGGGTCCACTTTTATTCAGTCTATTTATTAGTGACATACAAGATGGGATTAATAACACTAACCCTCATTTACTATCGCTGTCTAAATGTAAGAAAGCATAAATTTAGCCAGGCAGTCTAAGGGGCTGTTCACACACCGCAGTGCAAATTCCGATCAGAAATCCCGACCGGTATTTGCACTTTTTTCGGGCTGTGCTCACGGCCGTCAGGGGATGGCTATTCTCTGTGGTTTGCAGAGTAAAGCCCTCCCCCTTCACATTGACATGTTCATATTCCGAAAAACCGCCTGGTGGAAGAATGAACATGTTCAATGTTTTTTCGGGCGGCCGGCTGTCTGAAAAGCCGCCTGGTGGAACACCCGTGCAGTGGGGACTGCTGCGCGGGTTTCCATTAAGGTCCATTTTAAAAGTTGTCTCCCGGTTTACAGACGGTTTTCAAAACCGAAAACCTTCTGAAAAACTGGGTGAAAACCCGTGCAGTGGGGACAAGGCCTAACATTGCATCAGTGTTATCACAGTGGTTCATGCTGCTTGATAAATTGGTGCAGTTTGTAACTTTTAGACAAATTTTTCTTTTGGCTTACTTTCTACAGCAGAATTCTGTCACATTTTAGGGCAGCCTATTGCATCATAGTTATGCCAGCATTCCCACAAGTCCACGCTCACTTCTTGGTACACCATCCCCACCTGTTGAGTAGTGTGCAGAAATTGTCTTAAGCCCATTACAAATGTATCTGGGACATGCTGTGCCAACATTGTGCCACTTTTTGGTGCATTTTACAACACGTTTCTGCTGCAACCACATTAGTAAATGAGGGCCACTGTTTGTATTTTTGAAGATGACACCAAGCTATGTAGTGTAGTGCAATCTATGCAAAATGTTCACAAATTGCAAGCAGACCTGGACACAACGGAGGACATGTATGAAAACTGTCCAGGTCTAAGATTTTCTTTGTTGCCCATAGCAACCAATCAGAGCGCCCTTTTATGTTTTCAGAGAACTATATGAAATGAAAGGGGAACTCTTAGACCAGGACAGTTTTCATACATGTGACCCAATAACTGTTTGGGTATCTACTTGTTCACTGTGGATAAATGTAAAGTGATGCATCTGGGTACTAATAATCTGCATGTTTTATATGTCTTATGAGGAAAAATCTGTGAAAATCCCTTGTGCAGCTTTATTACAGCGGACTACTTGTCGATCATAGACTATGTAACTGTATGCAATGTCAATCAGCTACCTCTACGGCCAGCAGGATATTGGAGGGTATTAACCCCTTAAGGACCCGGCATTTTTTTGTTGTTGACACATTCGTTTTTCCCTCCTCGCCTTCCAAGAGCAATAACTTTTTTATTTTTCCACCTACATAGACGTATGAGGGCTTTTATTTTGCGGGACAAGATGTACTTTCTAATGGTGTTATTCACTATACTATAGAATATCCTGGGAAACCGCAAAAAAATTCCAAGTGGGATAAATTGTGAAAAAAAAATGTATTTTCGCCATGTTTGCGGGGGTTTTGCTTTTACGACGTTCAATCTTCGGTCAATACAATGTGTTATCTGTATTCTACAGGTTGTTACGCATCCGGCAATACCAAACATGTAGGGTTTCCGTTATGTTTTGGTACCGTAAAAAATTTCCAAACTTTTTCTATTTTTGAAATTTGCGCCACGGTGCCAGTTTGTGCGACCAATAACTTTTTTGTACTAACACCTACGGTGTTAGTGAGGGGGCATTTTTTGCGGGCTGGTGTACATTTTATCGCTAGCAGTTTGGAATGCCTGCGACTTTTTTGATCACTTTTATTCCATTTTTTAAGTGACGTAAAATGATCAAAAAATGCAATTTTGGCATTTGGAACTTTTTTTCCATCTACGGTGTTTAGTGTACAGGATAAATGATGTTATATTTTTATAGATCGGACTTTTTCGGACGCGGCGATACCAAATATGTGTAATCTTTTTATTATTTTATTGTTTTTTTTTTGAAAAATGGAAAAAGGGGGGTGTTTTAAAACTTTTAATATTTTTTTTTTTGTACTGTAAAACTTATTTTTATTTATTTTTTTTTTTTAAACTTTGAGGCCACCTATGGTGCTTGACCACTGGTGGGCATTGTCAATACGTCTAATGCATTGCATGGAATGCATTAGACTGTCCCAAATGGGGGTTTCCCACTTCCTGTTGGGGCCCGGGTGGGGCAAACCGGACAGGGAAAAGTGAAAGAGCTTCCCCCAAAGGCCCCGTGCCTGCCCGGGGGTGGATCGCTGCAGCTATGCTGTGACGGTGCCGATCCCCCTAAAGATCGGGCGGGGCACTGACGTCTTCATTCAGATGGAGAGGCCATCTTTGCTGCGGTTCTGCGGGTTAAACAGGCGACGGGCGTTTGGGGGAGCGTTTGAGCGAAGTGCATGGGGGTTTTTGGCCCCTTTCCCCCACAGGGGGGCGGGTTGGCTAAGTATGTTTTATATCGATTAGTTCTTATATGCTTGTTTTTTGCCTAAATGTTTTTTTTCAGCTTATTTCTATGATGGGGAGGTAATGTCTTTTTTGTTGGGGGGTTTTGGTGTATATTTTATTTTTTCGTTTTTTTATTTTTGGTGTAATAAAGATTGTTTTTTTCCCTAAGGCTGTTTTTGGGATTTTTTTGTTATTTTCCTTATGGTTCAATATTGGGGTTGCCCTGGTTTTTTTTGGCTTAATTTTAATTTCCAAAAAAAATTAAAAACCGTTTAGATTTGTTTAGAATTTTTATATTTCATATAAAGGTACAGCTGGCCCTGTAAGTCTATGGTAAGGGTAGGGGGAAGAGTAGGGAACTGCATAATAAGACAGAGAGCGAGCAACAGAAACACTGTTAAAAACTGTTATATCCAGGAGAGCCATCAGGGCAGTATTGGCAGTACTCCTATCAGGGATCCTGATCAGATTTGAGAAAAGGGGCACACTGATATGGTGACTGACAGAAAATGGCAATGTTTAGGTGGCCCAGATGCTTCAGTTGTAAAGGGCTCTGAAATTACTTATGTCAGTCCTTGTTATATCTCAGAGCTTGAGTCACAGCTACACTGCTCTATAATATCAATTTAATCTAATATTAACACACTTATAGAGAAAAAATATTTTTACTTTATTATGCTCTCATTTTAATACAAAATATCATAAAAACATGACTTCCACTCCAGTCTTAGTGCATGTCACTAAATAATATTCTTGTTTAGGAACCTATTATGGATTTCTTTAAGTGGATGATTCGGACCTTAGTAGACCTTTCTCAATGGAATGCTTTTCTAATTTTCTTTTCCTCAGGTTATTATTGTACCTCATTAGACTATACACGCTGTATTCAGCTAGATCCAATTCAGGACGTTTTAAATAAACAAATGATTTGAAAAAAAGACAATATGGGGTCCCTCCCTTTTCCATAACCATCCAAGGCAAAACCGGTAGTTGCAGGCTGAAAATATCAGGATGGGAAGGTTCATGGATAATGGTTCCATCCCAGCCTTCAGCTTCCCCGAAGCAGATTATCAAATTAGATGGCCTGCTTCTGACAGACCTCTATTACTAATACTGCAATAAAATATTTTTTTTAAAAACACAGAAACAGAAAAAAACACTTTATTTAAACAAACACTCCTTGACAACATCCCTCATTTTATTAAAGAAAATGATTCAATGCTGGTCGGACGTAGTTCAACAAATCCAACATAGTCCACAGGAGGATACCTGTAGACTTCAGGCCTCATTATATGATCCTGGGTTCTACAGGCCACAGCAAAATCTCAAGGGGATTGGTTCTCTCTCTCTCCTGACTCTCCCTGCAAGCATAGTGCTATAAGCCCTAGTGCCAACACAAAATACAGCCCTCCACCTACCACCCTATAAGCCCCCGCACCTTAACCTATCATCCCATCTGGAGTTTATACAGAAGTGTGAATGGGTAAGATGATGCTGGAAATGTGAGATTTCTGAGATATTTATGTTGTAAATTCCGCAGAAATGAGACGTGATCAGGAGAAATAGTCATGGCGGTCTGGACCAGATGAAGAGAAGGAAAAGTGAAGGATTACAGTCAAAAAAGACGTCACGTGTGAGTCACTGGATGTATCTGAACTGTAAACACTTATATGTCTGCAGAGTGCCTGAGTACAACTGAGTACCCTTATATAGTCACCATATGGCAGGAATATTAGTAGTGTAATAATTTATATTCAGTCACTATATAAAGTCATGATGTGACAGTCTTATTCTGTCTTTGTAGTGGTATTGTTAATAATATTGGTCTTGGTTTGTAGTAACAGTATGGTGTTAATAGTTTCTGCTTGTGTAGAGGTATTATGTGGTAACCGTATGACCAATATTTAGAGGTGTCATCGATAGAAAATAGTCTTCATAGCCTTGTACGTGTATTTTCACATACACAACATATTCTATAAAAATACATTCGAATAGACCCTTGTAACACCAATTACCATTCACAACACAATTGTGATTATTTTTCACATTCCAGCTAGTGGGGAAGGGTGCAGGCAGTTTAATTTATGACCAGCGATTGTATTTTTTTTGGTGGAAGGAATGTGCCATTAGCCCTACTTGTCTAGGCCATCAAAATGCCTTGTTCCAGCCCTCCCTATTACATGGTGTGTTTTTTCTATAGGAAACATATGGGTGCAACTTTAGCCTTAAATTGCATTCACATTGCATTTTTTTTTCATGTGATTTCTCTGCAATCGCATTTTTCTAGAATATTAAAAATACTTTGTCAAAAGAATCAAAGTTGTAATAACATTTTACAGAAATGATCAAAGGGAGGAGAAAAGTTCCAAACAGACTGATATCCTAAAGCTCCTCAATCTTTTACTAGGCAGATATCATTTAAATTGCATTGGACTTTTCATGTGACTCAAATATATATATATACACACACACATATATATATACATATCTACATACATCTCTCTCAAAGGATTTTACACTGGATCCATACAATTCATGCCTATGTAAACACCCTTAAGTAGCTGACCAGCAATATCTTATTTGATACTATTTGTAGCTTTCTGTATATTAACCATTTGTACATTTAAGGGCGCTACAGTATAAGAGCTGAAAAATTACCAGAGCCATGCATACAGAGGAATTTTTACATGCCAGGGGGGCGTGTAGTTAGAAGACCAAGATTAGACTTAATCGCCTGCAGCAGCAACAGATGAGCTCGTTTTAAAATCCCTATTCTAAAATCAAGATGTTAGTATGACAGAGGGACAGGAACGCTGCCAGACTGATCAGGTTTCTTTATTGCATGTTAGCGTGCATTCACACGGCAGAGACAAAATACTGGTCCGATTAGAAAACCAATTGTTTGAACGCAAAGAGGGACGGCTTCTGACCGCGGTTTGCGGATTCAGCGGCCCCCCTCTGCGCTGAGCAGTTCATGCTCCGCCCAAAAGAATGAACATGTTCTAAGTTTTTCGGAACGCTGGCGGTGTACGTCTCCCGTCCTAATCTCTTCAGCGAGATACGTCCCAGCTGTGATCTCCGCCTGCTCGAGCAGCCATGATTGTAGAGTCCAAAGAGATCTTATCAGGGCTGTCAAGTGGCTATTGAGCATTTCCTCAACCACTCTGTGCTCCAGCAAGGCTCGTTAGAGAAGCAACAGAGGTCGGGTGGAAGCCCTGCCCCAGCCTCGCTCCCTTAAAGGAACGTGTCAGTGCATTGTCAGCCAAGAGGGAGGCTGTATAGTGAGTGCTAAGTGGAGAATGTTTGTGTGCGGGCGTGTGTGTGTGTGTGTGTGTGTCTATATATCCATCTATACATATACACACACACACACACATTTATGCCTCTGTACACATGTGTGTATGTATATTATATATATATTTATTATACACACACACACTATAAAAAAAAAAAAAAAAAAAAAACAAAAAAAAAAACCGTGCATGTTCTCACTACCTGACATGAAATCAGAATAAATATTACCCGTTTTAGATCATTTAGGTTTAAAAAAGTTATTTCTAATTTGACAAATGCCAGATTACAAGAGAATTTAAGGCATTTTTATTACTTTCTGCAAAGTCAAAAGTCTACATTCATTAGGATTACTATGCCTTTAAACAATGTGGGACAGCCCATATGATGTCACGTCTTTGGAAGCTTCTCATGGGTTTATTGGCAACATCCAAGTTAGACACAACTGTGGATGTATTTTAAAGCACACCAGAAACACCGTGCTTCTTTGTGTAACATCATGGGAAAGTAAAGAAATCAGCCAAGATATCAGGAAGAGAATTGTGAACATGCACAAGTCTGGATCATATCAGATACCGGAAAGTGCAGTGTTTCTGTACAATTATATGCAAGAACATGAGAATGTCCATCCATCATACTGCACAGGAAAGAGACAGGTTCTGTGTCTCAGAGATGAACGTGCTTTGGTCCGACATGTGCTTATCAACCAAAGAACAAAAGCAAAGAACCCGTGAAGATGCTGGCAGAAGCTGGTAAGATTATTCCATTACTCACAGTGAAAAGAATACTGTTATCAACATGAGCTGAAAGGCTACTCTGCCAGGAAGAAACTCCAAAATAACTATATAAAAGCCAGATTAATGTTTGCAAACGCACATAGGAACAAAGACCATCTCATGGTCTGATGCCACTAAAATTGAACTGTTTTGCAATAATGACTTGTTACATTTTGGAGGGGGGTGGGAGGGGAGAAAAAAAAAAAAAAAAAAAGGAGAAGCTTGGAAGCCTTAGAACACCAACCCCACCAACTGTGAACTTGAGGTGGCGCATCAATGTTGTCTGGGGTTGTTGGTTGACAAAGGGATGGTGCAGTTCACAAATTAGTTGGCTTGAGGGGAAAAAAAAAAAAAAAAACAAAAAAAATAAAATTGTGGCAATACTGAAGCAAAATTTCGAGACAGCCAGAACATTAAAGCTTGGATGGTAATGGGTCTTCCAAATGTACAATGACCCAAAGCATACTACCATGTGGTTACAAAGTGGCTTAAGAATAACCAAGTCAATGTTTTGGAGTGGCCATCACAAAAAGACTACTGATCTCAATTTTTTTTTTTTTTTTCCTAATTGAAAATTTATGGGCAAAGCTGAAAAGGCAGGAGCGAGCAAGTCGACCTACAAACCTGGAACAGTTACAAGTTCTGTCAGGCATAATGGGCCAAAATTTCTACCAACTATTGTGAGAAGCTTGTGGAAGGATATCCAAAACGTTTGACCCAAGTCATTACAGGTTAAGGGAATGATACAAAAGTTCTATTGAAAAGGTAAACTTTTGTCTTTGCAGAAAGTAATAAAAATGGTTAAACTTCTCTCATTCTGGATTTGGAAATATAATTTTAATATACTACTGACCTAAAACAGATAGGTTAAATCTGATTTCTGTCAGTAGTGCAAAAACATGGATGTGTCTTTTTATAATATCATTTTATATGTATATAGTATATATCATTTATATATATATATATATATATATATATATAACACACTTTTCTCCTTTTGTAAAAACAGATTCAAACCATGTCATCCAAAAGTAAAAAAATACAGAAACGCAGCTATATTTACACATACAGGCACCTGTATACAAAAGGATCTCTTACCTGTGTGCACATATATTATATGCACTCATGTTCGTCCAAGATAACGGTTCTATAATAAAGATGAGTAATCTGCACATGTCTGTTTTTTTATCATAACGGTTCTGTTTTTTGGCTATGAATATGCAGTAGCTGTCCCAGTATGCATCTGGATACTTGCTGGCAGGTATTCACACATAAGGGGTCTGTGCAGCGTAATGTTCACATGTGAACTAAAACATTAGCTCTTCAGTTATGTGGACATTGGCCCTATACCTGTGAGATACCTTTTAGCAGGGATGCAGATATATACTGTGGCTCTTACATTTCCCTAGTGGAATAGAGTAAATGTAACCACAATTTCACTATGGTTATTCTTATTTCAGCTATTGAAAACATGCAGCTCTATCAATTGGTGTACTTAGTCACACCAAAAAGGCGATTCAATGGACTTACCAGAGTCCACAATACACAAAAAAAAAAAATAAAAAAAAAAAAAAAAGATACAAAAATTTGACAACACAATATTTCATTAAAAAAAAAATAAAGAATATCTGACCAAGTCCTAGTGGTGATCAGACAGAACAAGTCTGATTATCTGCTGTTCATAGAACTTTGCTCCTCAATGCAGATACATCCCATTCCCTATGCTCTTGTGGACGTCCACTTGGGTCATCATATCCACTTGAAATACAGGTGATGGTATGTTACCTCAGCACTTGACTAGAAACAAGGCGACTGCCATATCCCAGACTTGGGACAGGGTTATACTTCCTATGAAATTAGACCCACATTCACTTATTAAAGTAGAAAACAATGGTACATTTTGAATACTGAAAAATATTTTATTTCATTCTTATATTACCTGTTGTACATTCCTGATTGAAATAAATACAAAAGTATAAAATCTGTTCAGTAACTTCACAGTCTGAAATAGATCAACATACAATCACAGAAGACAAAGTCCATTAAAGTGACACTTCCTATTTTCTCCATCAGTCTTCTAGTGTCCAGCAGGTGTTCTCACAGCAGGAAATGCACCAGGTAGACAGTGGACACCAGAAAACATGGACAGGACTCTGCTGAATTAAGTGCTGTCTTCTTATCGTAGAGGATTACAGCACATGCTGTATACATTGGGCACTAGATGTAATAACCACTAAGAAAACAAATCTGGATATTAAAAGTAATCCCATTCAGCATCTAACATTTAAAAGGGTATTCCCATTACACTGATTAGCTTTAAACATGTAGGCAAAAAAAAAAAGCTTCCCAAATACACTGCTGTTCTGATTTTGCTCAATTTTGCCGTTAAGGGCCGTTCACACGGCTTATTTCTGGGACGGGTTGCAGCTGTATTGCGCGCCGTACCGCTATGCAATACGGCTGGAATCCGTCCGTCATTACAGTAATCCACAGTTCTCATAGAGAACTATGGATTCCATCTTCCGGGCGGGGAGATAAGTGACATGTTCATCATCCCGGCGGGATACGCACTGTGGATAATGCATGTCTATGGGGCCGGCGGGCAGCGCCCCCGCCCCTTTCTCAAGCCGTAACTGCGGGCGAAATCCGTCCCGCAATTACGGCTTAAATAAGCCGTGTGAACCAGCCCTTAGGATTATGTCCACACAGCGTGCAGGGGCACATCATTTCAAGTCATAAGCGCCATGCAATGTAGTGGGGCAGATGTCTGCCTCACATACATTTGTATTTTATGGTGTGTAACACACCTGAAAGCAGTGACATGTCCCTTCTTTCTACAGGTGTACATTATGCGCCACAAAAGACAATCGTAAAATCACCGTCGTTTGAACAGTGATTTCACTTGTACAATCTTTTTACTGTATTTGCGGCAAGTATTTCAGCACAATTACACAAAACAATTTGCCCCACAAAGACACCAGGTAAACATACCCTTATAGTAGTTTTCATCTCCTGCTCATTTACGGAGGCTTCCTAGGTTACCACCCAACTGTCGACTTAGTGCCTGGGCTTGTGGGCTTACTGCTGTGTCTTAGCAGCACAGCAGCTTATCTTTGAAGTGGGAGCTGAAGCCGGCTTCAAAGAGCAGGTCTCTGAAGAAGCCGGATGGGAAAACCCCCTCTAAAATACATAGCATTTTTTTCATATGGCAAAGTAAATGCAAACATATGGAGCAGTGTTTATTGCAGCAATTCAAAGCCATTTGAAAATCTGAATATTAGTCAACCACTTTTGGATTAACTATTCAAGTCCAGCTTTGGGCAAATAATTTTTGTCCAGAAAAGCCAGCAGCTGCTGCTGCAAAGGAAACCTAGTATTACATGGTGGCCAACCAAATGAATAGCAGTCCATGTAGTATACAAATAGATAGAGTCTGCCACATCCATCCATGTGTCATAAAAAAGGGGTAGGGAAAACAATAATTTTTGAAAACCGAAAATGACCATTCACGGTAATCACTTTTTCAAGTGCGGTTTACAATCCAAGCGAAAAGGGAAAGGGAGAGGTTAAATTACTGGGGCGGATACTGCAGATTATCCCTGTTAAATTAGGCCAAATCACAAGAGGAATGGGAGCTCATCCAACTGCACATCCATGGCACAAATCTGAGGGTCTGTTCAGAAATTTCTTGCAAATCCATCTTGGACAAGTTCAATGTGTGAAGGGCCCAAACAGTTGAGAAGAATTTTGCGATAACCATCCCTTTAAAGAGTTGAAATATTTAGGCTTAACCCCTCTTAAAATAGCCAGAGTATTTTTGCTTTTTGCAAATCTGCATTGTTGCCAGGAAGGGTGTGCAGCAATAGCAGACATCCTGGCCAGCTTCTTCTCGAATTTAATCCTAGACAGTACAAACATTAAAATAATGTACTGTATGAAGTTGGGTTTAAGGCTAGGTCTCCACAGCATAGCTTTACCGTCACATTTCCAGTGGATTCAGTATTTGAATCCACAGCTTGCGCATAACGCCAAAGAACAATCCAGCTTATTAAAAAGTACAGATTTTTTACCGCTGGTTAAAATCCAAGGGATATGCAAGATTTGAATTCTCCCAAATTTTGGTTGGCCCCGTACATTAAAAAAAAGGGGGCCAAGACAACCAAAACCAACTGTGGCTTTAGCGCAAACCTGTGGCAAAAACCGCGGTGCTGCCATGTCAATGCCGTCGGATTTTGGACAGCATTTTGACATATGCTGTGTAGACTTAGCCTAAAAAAAAAAAAAAAAAAATCTTGAAAAACTACAACATATTGGTGTATTAAGGCCAAAAGGGTTGTGGAAATCATTTGGGAACAGAGTTGTTAAAGTCACATCTAAAAGTAATCTGTTTTGAATTGTGTTGGCACTTCAGAGACCTAACTTTTCTTAAAGGGGTTTTGCCATGAAGTGAGTTCCCTTACCTCTTACTGCTCAGGAGAGAATATAACAAAATCGAGGGCCAAGGGTTATTAGAAACAATAGAAAGGGGAAACTCATTTTACAAATTAATTAAAAAACCAATTATTTTACAAAAGACACACCTCATACCTGACTTTTCTCCCCCCCCCATGCAAGCTCCTTAAGTTCCCTATCAGGTAAGGCAAAAAAAGCAATGCGGCAGAACACCCTGTCGTGTCCCGGGGGCTTTTGTAAACTGTCAGGGGGACTGAGCAATCGTATTTTCAAGGGCTTCATTTTTTGAACACAAAATTTAGAAAATATAAACCCATTTTGGAGGATCCCATGGCGACATTACATTGTGGCAAAACTGTTTGCTCAGTGGACAGTGCCATTTACTGCAATAGACCCTGCTCCATCTATGCAATATCTATGAAGATAGAGAACAAAGTCCCCGATCCCCAAAAACCCTAATTATGATATGGCGAATATTTCATTTAATATCCCAAAGATCTTCGAAAACCCATACAGTGTTCTGCAATTAACTACAACTCCTTTCAGATGTCAGAGCATGCTGGAAGTTGAAGCTTCAAAACAGCTGAAACCTCAGAAGGAATAACGATCTAAGTCCAAAGGACTACAATGCTAACATCTATTAAAGGGGTTCTCACCACACTATTTTAGCAGTTTTGCACTGTCTCCTCAGGCTGTGGGTGGTTCTACAGCAGTGATAGCTTTTTTTTCATAACCAGTCCCCAAAACAGTGCGGGAAAATTTGTTATTTCAAAAAACAAAAAAAACCCCATGCTTTTTAATCCCAAGCCCCAATACCTTTCTTTTTAGCTAAGTTTCTTGTTAGATAAAATTTGGTGCTTCGATCTCAGCCTCAGTGGGGTGATGCCAGCTTCCCTCTCACCCACAATGACAGATGCAAACCTGGAAATTAAGAAACCAAGAAACCGTGTCCTTTAAAGACAAAAAAAAGGCCACATCTCAAAGAAAGTCTATTCAGAAAGTGTATTAAAAAACTCTTTTTTAATTTTGAAACCAATCTTTTTAAAAAACCCCCTTTAACATACACAGCATTTGACAGAAAATTAAAGTGGTCACCACAGATGAATTATAGCCAAAAGAGGAATTAAGAGCTATCCAGAGCAGGGGGGACATGGATGAACCCCGGGCCTCTAGTCCACACGTAAAGGGAAATAACAAAAAGGAAGGCACAGGTGAAACTCGAAAGAACACATCCTTCTTCCCATAACAAGGCTTCCTCCACGATTCCTTCTTTCAATTAGGATGTGGGTATGAAGTCCCCGAGTGGATTAATGCACCCAGTCTTTGGGTTCCCGCAAAACTTTGAGGATCTCACCTTCCCGAGACTCTGGAGGAGGGATATGCATGTACTCCCATCTAAGGAAAGAGCAACAAGACACGTTACGTGCTCTCCCTAAGTAAAAAGATTTTTTATGAAATCCAGTGCAAAATTAAGGGTATGCCAAACAAAAAAAAAAATCTTTATTTTTTTTTAAACATTAACCCAAAATGTTACATAAATAAGTAAATCAAAAGTTAGAGCAGCAACATTTGTTATTTAGCTCAGTTTTACCTTCATAGATATGTGCACACGGACATCTTATTCAAGCAATACAGGTAACCATTTGGCACTTTTACACGAAAAAAACACTATTTGGGAAACCAGCTTTAAACCCCCTTAACGACCGCCCCAGACTTTTGATGTTGGGTGGGGCGGGCTTTTGCGGCCCCCTGATCCCAAGGGTGCTTTCGAGCACCGGGGAATTGGGGAAACCCCCGCACCCCCACTTTAAAACCCCTTTTATTGCGCGGTGCGTTCCCCCAGCGCAATCAAAAAGGGGTTTCCCCCGCTCTGTCGGGTGATCGGAACACAGTCAGCTAGAGGGGCCCCAAGCGTCTGTGACTAAGCCTGACTAGGGAAAAGATTTGAATGAAAAAAGCATAATGAATATGCTAAAACATTATAAGATTAAAAAAAAAAAAAATAATTTAATACAAAAATTTTCTAAAATTTCACGCACGAAAAAAAAAAACCTACATATCCCCAGACTTTAAAACCGTAGAATTAAACCTAAAAGTTATTAAGTGTGAAATTAAGGTGTAAAAAAAAAATAAAAAAAAAAAAAAAAAAATATTTTTAAAGGGAAATTAAACTTTCCCCCCTAAAGTACAACTTGTCTCGAATAAAAGAGGCCTCAACAATGGTTTATTGAAAACAAGGGGGCAAAAAAAAAAAAAAAAAAAAAAAATTCTGGTCTTAACCCCTTTTAGGGGTTCGGGTTAAGGGGGTTTAAAAATGCATGGGAACATGGGTTTTAGCCAGGAAGGGGTAAAATCACTCAGATTTTTAAACCCCTTGGGGCAGAGTGCAAATTCACAACAAATACTGCGTGTCAACCTAGCCTTACACATCAGACAATACAAAGGTGAGCACAAATATGGCAGCACTTCCTTTGCAACATGTCAAAAATGGGAAAAACCCCTTTAAAACCCAACCTCCCCACAAAATACAGTGTTGTAGATGGAAAAATAAATTACGCTCTTGGGAAGGGGGGAGGACAAAACAACTAGGGGTTTATTTTTGCAGACAAATGTTTTGAAAAGTGTTATTCACCGTACCATAGAAGATACTGGGGAAAAAAAATGCTAAGTGGGGCAAAATGTGAAAAATAGTTCTTGCACCACGTTTTCAGGTTTTTGTCTTTTACGGTATTCTTTAGGTTCACACGATTCCTTCAATACTAAAAATGTAGGGTTTTCATTATAGTTTAGTACTGTAAACAAAAATCCAAACATCTATTTTTTAGATGTGCACAGCAGCCCCATTTTCCAATAACTTTTTTTTTACTCCATTTAGGGACCTGACGAGGGGTGCATTTATTGAAGGCTGAAGTGTGCTTTTTATTGGTACCAGTTGTGAAATACATATGACCTTTGATCACTTATACCCATTTTTAGACGACTTGAAACTAAACGCAATTTTGGCACTTGGAATTTTCCTTCTTCGATGGTCTTTTACAGACGTGGTGATACAAATGGTGTAACCTTTGTATTAATTTTTTTTATTTGCAAAATGGCAAAAAAGGGTCGGTCGATTTGAGCTTTTAATATAAAGCTTAAAATTTTTTTATAATAAAAATTTTATATTATAAATATATACTTATCAATTTTCTAATCAACACACCCTAAATTATTATTCTTTGATTTTTACTTTGACATGGAGTCCCCCTAGTGTGTGTTTACCTGAACTATATATCCATTGTATGGCCACAGGGGTTCCGATAGGAGCGAAAAATGCCACACAGAACTTGGACGCCATGGCTGTGATCACCTCAGTGTTTAAAGGGCAAACAGGCCAGCTCTGATCGGTTTTTAGCAGTGGTGTCAGCTGTATCTAACGGAGTGGGCTCAGCTAGTAAACCCATGCTGTACTCCCTTAACACCACCATGATGTACTAATATGTCATGATGGGTAAGAGGCTATGGCAACTACGCACAATTTTTGGGGGTTATCTAAAATACAAAATAATAAAGCAGCAACTCTACAAATGGCCTTGATTAAAAATATTCTCTGCGTCTTGAGCTTGTATGATTTTCCATAGTTACATACTACAAACCCTTTTCTCATTAAACATACCTGGCAGTCAGCGGCAGTGACATGAGAATGCTCTCAATCCTAGAGCCTGGAGTTGCAAGCCCAAATTTGGTTCCTCGGTCATAAACCAGATTGAATTCCACATATCTAAGATAAAGAAAACAATATGGTACTAAACGACGAGTCCATGACCAGATAGCGGTCTTTCAGTGCGAACAGGACAGGTAGAAAAGGTGACTTGTACCTCTGTTGCTGCCACAAATCCCATACCAAGTGTATAAATGTAACACAAATAGTCACAATTTCTGGCTGCAGATTTCATAAATGGGGCATGAGCGCCACCCAGTGTTAACATCCAGCAATGGCTGTTTTTTGTAATATACCACAAGATACCTTTGATTTCTTGATCACAAGCTATAGAGAACATAACGAATGACCTAGTGCTAGTACACAGGACTCATGCACTATAGGGCATGTTCACACAGCGTCTTTGCGGGGTGTATTTTGGCACCTAAATGTGCTGCAAAACTCCCAAATTACGCCCCACAAATAAGGTAATTCATAGCTCACCGAGAACTGTGATTACCTGCGTTTTCACCAACATATATTACGCGCAGGGAGAAAGAAGCGACATGTCACTTATTTCCTGCGTTCATGCGCCGGGGAAAGAGTCGATGGTAGCCGGCACAGAGTGTTTTAAAACCCCCAGTGTATAGCAGCAAGCACAGTGTGCGCTGATGTATGCCGCAAAGGCACTGTGTAAACATACCCATACTCTCCAGGTGTTGTGTGGTTGGCATGCCCAGTATGTAGTAACATCTCTCCATATCCAACGCCAAACCAGATGGGAGATTGCAGCTGAAGGGACAACAATACTTGGATTTATTTTGCCAAGATGAGTTTTTAGTTATTGGGACAGTGACCTTCCCTTTATGCCCGGCAGTCTTAATTTTTTTGGGGGACGTGGATTAGCCCCGATCAAAAGGCACTAAACCATGTCCTGGCTCCCCAACAGGTCCCTTATTTGTTAAGCAGCGCAGAGCTGAAATCTGTGTTGGGAAATACACGCTGTAGAGGACAAAACTATAGAACACACAATAAATGAACACAACCTTCAGTAGAGCTTAATAAGTCTAAGACTCACCGTCCTCTCCTCAGCTGCTGCCACATTTTTTCCTCTGGGCTGAAGGAGTCGTTCTTGTGTTTGTTCACGATGGGAATGTAACATGGCACTACAGCTTTGGCACAGCTCCGCACAAACTGGAAGAGCTCTTCTCTCGATGGGGAGTCCAGATCATCGAAGAAAATGCCACCAACTCCTCGGCGCTCACCACGGTGCTTGATGAAGAAATAGTCATCACACCTGAAAAGACAGCAGAAGTCAATAATGGAGTCTGGGGGTCAACTTGGGAATGTTATAAGAATAAATGAACCCAGATGACTTGGCGGAAGATATGGTAACATGAAAAAAAGCCATTGGATTCAGAATCGGTAGTCTGGATCCTGATCACCTTGAAATGGTGTTAATCCACATCTAACACTGGCAAAATCCTGCTACCATTTGAAGGGAACTTGCTTATTATGGGTTAAAGAGTCCAGGGGGCAGAGTTATCAGTGACTGACAGCCATTTCTCAATGCACATTTATATAAGGCTGTCAATCACTGATAACACCGCCTACTGGACGCCTTAACCCAGAATAAGCAGAGAATTAAATGAGTAAAAAATACAAATTCTACTGAATTTTTCCCCACAGAATATATCAATCTGCTCAGCTCTTACTGCTATACAACATGCTACCAGCAGATTTTTTTTTAGGTAGAAAAAGCCTTTGAGTGAACATCCCTTTATTGTACAAGAACAGTACTTCACAGCGCATCGCATTACTGACATCCAGTAACCACATGCCCATCTTATCCTGTTAAGTAACAAGACTTTACATGTAGTATTGTCAAAGCAAGAATACATCAAAGGCACATGCTTCTTCAGTGTGTATGTTTAAGAGAGCTGCTAAAATCATCCACACTAATCAGTCATAGGAATAAAACCTGCCTAATGTTGTGTATATCATAGTTATAGTACGGTTGTGGTATCTCAAGTTCAACCAGGGGTGGGGAAAATGTGGGTGATGGGAGAGAGACAAGGACTTTAAGGACAGTTCTTACAGTGAAGAACGCTTTGCTCCTCTGCAGATTGAATCCTTTTTTCTCTAGTCGAAGGGAATGTCCCCTTGTCTTTTGTGGGGGCTTCACTTGAAATAATTTTTCCCCATACTTTTTGTAGGGACCATTTATATAAATTAATCATGTCCCCCCGAAGCAGTCTTTTCTCAAGACTAAATAAGTTAAATTCTACTAACCTCTCCTCGTAACCAAGATGCTCCATTCCCCTTATAAGTTTGGTTGCTCTTCTTTGTACTCTCTCTAGCTCAATTACATCTCTTCTATAAACTGGGGTCCAGAACTGAACAGCATATTCCAAGTGAGTTTGCACCAATGCTTTGTACAACGGTAGAATTACATCCTTGTCCCGCGAGTCCATGCCTCTTTTAATACACGCCAATATCTTACTTGCTCTAGAGGCAGCTGATTGACACTGCATGCTGTTCTGTAGTCATGATCTAGAACGCCCAGATTTATCTCAAGCGATTCTCTCCCAGTTTTTCTCCCCCTAGGACATAGGATGCCTTTTGTTCATGCAGTACTTATTGTCCTATGGCATCTGGCACCAAGACATTTGCAGGAGATCCTTTAAAGAGGTTGTTCAGTTACTTTTTATTTTTAGTTTTAGCCCACCATTTCCATTTTAAAGTTAAAAAACAAAAACCTTATACTCCTCGGATCTGACATTGCACTGGTCTTCTGTTTTCTTCCGGTCCAATCTGTGGCTGCAGCAGTAGCCGCTTAGTTCAGATCAAGACTGAAAGAATACAAGACCAGTGGGGAGAGAGGACAACACAGCGCTGGGTCGACGGCGTCAGGTGAGGGAGTAACAACTTATTTTAAAAATCACAGCTTAAATATTAAAAACCAGACAATTCCTTTAAGTCCTGTGATGCAGCCTCCATGGATTGGACTTTTTTCCAGCACATCCAAAAAATGCTTGACCGACCGATATGTGGAATTTGGAAGCTGGGTGCTTTCACATGGTGCGTTTTTCAATACATTTTTTGTGCAGGAAGGTACAGCAATTAATGCTGTACATTGCTGCACAAAAAATCGTGGTAATTACCGTGATTTTACCGCGATTTGTGTGCAGTAATGTACTGCATTCATTGCTGTACCTTCCTGCACAAAAAAATGCATTGAAAAACGCATCAAAAAAGCACCCTAACAGTCTTACCTGGGCCCATTATCCTGCTGAAAGAGGCCACTGCCATCATCATGAGGTATGATATATGGGTCACTCTGCAAAAAGCAGCCCAGTGAGTAGTAAAGGCCAGAGTGAGTGTTACGTGACACCACAAGTCAGCCTGCTGTGTTGCCATAGCAGGAAGCACCCCACCCATATTATCAGAGAAGCCCAGGGTGTCCGTTGCACTGCTATCTTCTTGCAGAGATGGCCCGTGCTTACAAGGTGGCCATCATAAAAGCAGAAACCGTCATACTCTACATGTGTGAAGCAGAGCTCACATTACACCACCACAATACAGTATGCGGGTTACATCTTTCTATGGCAATACGTTCTAGAAGTCATCTTGTCGCATTTCTGCCCGAGAGTCAACCTGATCAGCAGAAAGATTCTCCAGAAAACAACGTGGTTACAGACCAGTCACTGCTGTGTGAACGAACATTAAGTGTTTGCCTAAACCCAATGTAGGCGTGCAGATCACCTACCACTTCTTGAACTTGGGGTAGAACCCTGGACTATGCTGATCACATGCCTCCTTCAGGGTCTGATGGAAGTGTACCACATCCTCCTGGTTCAGATACGTTGGCGTGAGGTCTGTACCACCACCAAACCACCACTGCTTGTTACCTGGGGCAGAAAAACAATCTGGTCATGAGAGTGAAGCAGTAACAGTCGCCATCAAAATGTTCATGATAATCAACCTAAGGACATGTTTACATGGGTGCAGATCTGACTCCTAGCACTCAGGGAAACTTTCCAGGAAATCCATAGCAAGGGATTTTTTAGGTCAATGGGAAAAGTTTAAAGCACCATTAAATTGAAGTGGGAGATCTTGTGTATGGCATTTGGTTAAATCTCATACACTATTATATACCTGCAAATTAAAGCACGCTGATTTAGGTTCACATCAGCATCAAAATGGGACAGATGTGGCAGAAATCTGACAGACGCACAGTAGTCCGTGGGGTCTGTCAGGCGCCATTGGTGTCCATTGTTCAACCTCTCCGGTTCCACCTTTGCAATTAAGGTTTCAAATGGAACCTCTAATGCAAATGTGAACCAGACCTTTAAAGAGAACCTGTCACATAGGTTATGCCCTCCTTGCTGAGGACAGAACAAGCTAGTGTCAGACCTGCGTTTCCCAGCGCTGTATCCTTATTCTGTAAGATGCTGCAGCTTTTAGAGCATTTAATGCTCAATTTCATTCACGAGCTGGTGTTAGATCCGCCCACAAAAGGCTAGCTCCGCCCACTGAGCGTTATTTTCACATGTTTCTACCTATTCAATTTAATAGGTTAATCAGTTGTCAGGTGGGGGGGGTTTGAAAAAAAAAAAAAAAAAGACTATTCTAGCTGAGAACTGCAGATTTGAGCATTAAATGCTCTAAAACTGCTGCATCTTACAGAATAAGGGACACAGCGCTGGAAACAGCAGGTCTGACACTAGCTTGTGCTGCCCTCAGCAAGGGGGGCATAACCTATGTGACAGGTTCCCTTTAAGAAAAAAAAAAAAAAAAAGCTGCAAATGCAACGTATGCAGTACATTTTATGACAACCCATAAAAAAACACCGCATTTGTGAAAAATGCTGTACATTAAGCCAGACTAATGTCCGATTCACACAACTTTTTTCTACACTTTTTAAAATGTGTAAGGGCAAAAAAGGCACGAAAGTTTGGCAGATTGTCCGGGTGAGGCTGCAAACCACAAGTTTTATACAAGCAAAAAGTAAATAAGAGCGGCATCTTAGGTTATGTTCACACGACGTCTTTTAGACCATATTTCAGGGCGCAATTGCGCTGCAATACACCCAAAATTACAGCCTGTAACTGTGGTAATTCATAGCTCTCTGAGAGGTATGAGTTACCTCTATCTTCCCCAATGCGTATTGAATGCCAGGTGAAGAGTGACATGCTGGAGATAATAGAAGTGAATGCAGCCGCCCCATGCGCTTTAGAAGTATGCGCTTTTAAATCACCCGCAGTCTTGCAGTATGCTCCGTAAGACGCCATGTGCACATACACTTAGCCTAATGGGGAAAAAAAATAAAAAATAAATCCATCCCATTTCTGTATTTGAACACCTGCTTAAAATGTCATGAGTGAACTGGGTCTAATACAATGGTATTACTTATCTTTAATAATATAGCGCCAACATGTTCCGTAGCACTTATAATGTAGACATACAAGTACAGACAAAAAACAAATCGCATAGTAAAAAGCTACTAACAGAACAGACAAGGTGTGAGTGGCCTGCTCGCAAGAGCTTACAATCTACAGCTTTCCTCATACTTACCATCTGCCTCTTCAATTTCAAAGTATCTGTAGTTAAAGTGAATGGTGGGAACATGTGGATTCTTGGGATGGATGACAGAGCTCACCCCCATGGCACAGAAGGGCAGCTTTCCTGAAAGAAAAGATTATTGATAAGTGAATGTGGTAAAAATACCCAATAATGGGGACACTTGATAAATATGTCCGACACCTTGATAAGTGCGTTCAAATGTGTGTCCTTGTATCATATAAAATAAAATTTTCATATCTAGATCTAAGTGTAGGAGGAAGCAGGGTTCAATTCTAAACTTTGTACATAGTGAAAGGAGCGGTGGTGGGCACCTGGTGACCAGCGGATGCTGACCCTGCAGTCTGTCTTCACCATCACTGTATCCTGCACCAACAATATTAGCCATAATCTACACAGTGGAAAACGAAGCTCAGCTACAGAAACGCCCAACTGATACCATAAAAAGGGTAGAGAGAAGTGCCCACACATGCAAAGTCACCCTCTATTGTGATGGACAGGAGATATGGCAGGGCATGCGTTTGCCATAGATGGTACCTGTGCTGTGTCCTGTTGCCACCGCCACAGAAGAGGACCCCGACAGTCAAGAGCAGTATTCGGCTGGAACCACAATGCAGTAGATTAGCCACCACTGCTACAGATTCCTATAACGTGAACGTCACCCATGTAACTGCACGAGTGCCCTGTGTGTCGTGGCAGAGTTTGTACATGCACAGCATTTCTCAGTTTGTCACCGCAGTGCAGCTCCTTCAAGCCTCCTAAAACAGTCCGTTATTGATCAAGGACTGTCAGAAACACGTAAGCGTCACTACCTCTTCACCCTCTGCTTCCTGCATAATGTCTTTATGCCGCATATACTCAAATAAAGGACTTTGTTTTAGGAAGCTTGAAGGTGCTGCTGGTTTCTACACCGTCCGGTGACAAATTGAGAATTTCTCTGCTTTTGGACTTGGAGAATCCACATCATTCCATGCACCCTCCAAAATGAGCTGAAAAGCATTTTGTCTCTGTTTTAAGCAATGCACAGTATGTTCTGATTACTACCGTTTAAAGGGGTGTTTCCCTGTCAGACTAATTCATACTGATCCCACCGGTGGAACAAGCCCCCCATAAGTCTAGTTGCAGAATGGAGAGGCGGTCGCTCTTGCACATGATTCTCTATTCTGTTCTGTAGGAGAGGAGTACAGCTGAACATGCTCATCAGTACTCACAATGCCCATAGAACAGAATGGAGATGTGCAAAAGGTTTCCCAGCTCTCTTTTCTTTCAGACACTTTCCCGGGGGCCCTTCCAAGGGAGTGAAGGTACTCGACTTGATGGATTTCCTTAATATGAAAAAAACCCCTATGGGGGAAAAAACCCCCTTTTAAGGAATCCAAGAAAACCCCTGAACTGTGACAGTGTATGGCCTCAGAGGAAATGGTGGCAATATCTTGACAGTGTATGCATAGGAGATGAAGATTATACAAGCTTATTTATATCTTGTGTGTACTTTGAAAGAGAGGGGTATTGGATTATTACTGTACAGGGGGGGGGAAAAAAAAAAGTATTTATCAGCCCCCCCTTTTGTTCTTCCACTTAAAGATGAGAGGGCCTGTGATTGCATTGGTTTGATTCAACTTGAGGGGACAAATGAGAAACCAATCCCAAAAAAATCACATTGTCTGTTTGGAAAAATTTATTTGAAATTATGGTGGAAAATTAAGTTTTTTGGTAACCTACAAACAGAAGATTTTTGGCCTCACAGATGTAACCTTTTTAAGAGGTCCTCTGTCCCCCACTCATTCCTGAAAATGGGGCCCCGTTTGAATTATCAGTATAAAAGAAACCCCGTTCCCAAAATCAAATCAACCCAAACTCCCTATGGGGAGACCAAAAAAGCTGTCAAGCTGGGGGAAAACTGAATCGCAAAAAGGGAAGCGTTGGTTTTGAAAACCCGTAGGGACATTTAAATTTTCAAATCCACTGATATTTTCCCTCTTGGGGTCATGCAAGATTCCCCCATGGGGTCAAAAGATCATAAGAAGTTGAGAAAAATCCCAGAAACTACAGGGGGGACTGGTGAATGACCCGCAGAGGCCCCGGGAAAGTAAAAGGTACCATCGTATCACATTCCCCCCAAGTGGGTCGAACGTCCCCGCTTAAAGGGGGTATCGCTTCCTTTGTTGGTGATTCACAGCTCTCAGCTTCTCAACTCTGGGAAATGCAGGGGGTTTTTTCCCCTCCAGCTGTGTGACTCATCCCCCCCTTTAATGTTCATGCTGGTCCCGAGATTTCCCCCCCCCCCCCCTTCTGAGTCTACATTTTCATGTTCTTTCCCCATGCGTTTTTTTTGAAGACTATACATTACAGGCTGCATTTAATCTAGAGGCCTTTTCCTCTCACAGTGGGGAGCTTTTGAATGGCACTGATCTGTTCTATGCAGGAGAGTTAAGCCCCGGGGGGCAAAATTTATGTTTTCTCATTGTGATCTGTTGCAGTTGTTTTGTGGGTGTGGGGGAGGAAATGCTAGGCCCTAATTGAGTCAGGAGGGATCGACACAAATTTTGCATTTCCCGTTGTGTAACCCTTCAGTGTAATTTGTTTCTTCTGCCTGTAAAGTGAAAAAGTGCGGTCCCCCACTCTGAGTGAGGCCGTCCGTGAATTCAACGGGGGCTGTTCGAATTTTAAAAGAGCTTCAGTAGTGAAAAGCAAGGAGGGGGGGGGAATTTGACCCCCAATGGATATCAGTGTAAACAAAAAAGAAGATAAGGAAAACTGTGAATACAAGACAGCTTTGCTAATGACATCCAATTGCAAAGTTGCTTGTATTCACTGTCCCCTTATTCTGAAGGCCATTTAATGAAATGATAAAACCGCTTTATGCCAGTACATGTCCGGGCCCGTCTGAAGTTTGCTAGAGAGCATTTGGATGATCCAGAAGAGTATTGGGAGAATGTCATATGGTCAGATGAAACCAAAGTACAACTGTTTAGTAGAAACAACTCCTCGTGTTTGGAGGAGAGAGAATGCTGAGTTGCATCCAAAGAACACCATACCTACTGTGGAGCAAGGGGCTGGTAACATCATGCTTTGGGGCTGTTTCTCTGCAAATGGACCAGGACGACTGATCCGTGTACATGAGAGAATGAATGGGGCCATGTATGGTGAGCTTTTGAGTACAAACCTCCTTCCATCAGCAAGTGCATTGAAGACATGGAACGTGGCTTTCAGCACGACAATGATCCCAAGCACATCGCCAGGGCAAAGAAGGAGCGGCTTCATAAGAAGCATTTCAAGGTCCTGGAGTTGCCTAGCCAGTCTCCAGATCTCAACCCCATAGAAAACCTTTGGAGGGGGTTGAAAGTCCGTGTTGCCCAGTGACAGCCCCAAAACATCACTGCTCTAGAGGAGATCTGCATGGAGGAATGGGCCAACATACCAGCAACAGTGTATGCCGACCTTATAGAAAGACTTACAGAAAACGTTTGACCTCTATCATTGCCACCAAAGGACATATAACAAAGTATGGAGATGAACTTTTGTTATTGACCAAATACTACTTTTCCACCATAATTTGCAAATAAATTCTTTCCAAATCAGACAATGTGATTTTCGGGATTTGTTTTCTCATTTTGTCTCTCATAGTGGAGGTCTACCTATGATGTCAATTACAGGCCTCTCATCTTTTTTAAGTGGGAGAACTTGCACAATTGGTGGCTGACTAAATACTTTTTCCCCACTGTATACACCCACTCCTCACTGTACCCAAAATGCTTTATAGAAGATAAACCGATTCTCTTCTCTCCTTGAACCTCTGTTAGAAATGTCTGCCTTGTGTGCATTTGCCCTTTAATAAGATGTCCAAGTGACCCATTCG
This sequence comes from Phyllomedusa bahiana, assembly GCA_025379985.1. Lineage (NCBI taxonomy): Eukaryota > Metazoa > Chordata > Amphibia > Anura > Hylidae > Phyllomedusa > Phyllomedusa bahiana. Next base: position 61,501 of record JAODAL010021858.1, read on the forward strand.
CAGACCTTCACCAGATTCCTTGAGATTTAAGCATATTGGTGTGTATGACCCCCATAGGATCGTGATTTCGAGAGGTGGAAGTATAGAAGAGTAGGAAATCATGACTGATGCCAGACCTCCATGACCACAGATATCGGCCGTTTACCAAACCTATGGAAACTCTGCTCCTACAACAGGTTTCACTATTGAGCCACCAGGTTGGTGGATGTGATCCCAGGCTACAAGTTGTCTACTGCCCTGGACACAGAGCAGGGGCAGCTAATCTACTGCACACGGCTCTATAGCTGCAAGCCTTAGACCAGATAAATGCGGTCTGTGGGTATAGCCCTGGGTGAGCATCAGCAAACACTTTAGGGAGCAAACCTCTTCTCTGCTTACCGTCTTTAGTTTTCATGTTCTTCCCGCGGCTTTTCATCTGCTGAATGGACTCTTCTGACAGATAGCCGTGGACCACGGACACATTCACACCAGCTTTCTCAAAGACTTCGCCATCCTGGAGAACACAGCTGACTCCTCCGCCACCTAGAGAGAAAAAGCAAATTCACATGGAATTAAAGAGGAACCGAATCATGAGAACCAGCAAGACTGTCAGCACCCTCACCCACTGCCTGGCATAGAAGGTGCCCACAGCTACACTGACCGCAAAGAATAGGGGCAGAAGTCTGGTTTTTGCCAATTAAGGGGAGAGACCCCGTAGACATTAGACAGCCGGATGGTTCTACCAAAAAGGGCAGGTTCAGGAACATTAATGTGTGGCCATCTTAAGGCTCTGTTCACATTTTGTCACAACAGTCTAATGGAGATATATGCTGGAACCAGGGCTGTGAAATCTGAGTCGGTGGCCATTTTGCAGGAGTTGGCGTTGTTATAAAATGGACCGACTCCCAAAATATATAATCAGTTGGTCCAGTTAGTTCGATGCAAAGAGCAAGAGGAATTGTGTCCAGCCGGTGCTACTGCTCCCATATCTTCAGCTATCACATGAGGAGTGTAATTGATGACATGGAGCAGGCAAAGCGCTTCCCCAGGGGAAAAGATTCTGCTCCATAGCAAACAGATTTCAGAATTTTTTTTTACTTGCTTTCAAAGAAATAGAAGATCAACCATTCATTAAAACTGACTGTGGCTGAGGCAATTCCATTATAACCTGACATTAGAGATGTTGCCCCTGTGGTCACCGCTTTACCCCCAACCCAAGTTAGGGTAGAGAGGCCGTTCTCTAGCCTGGAAATAATGAGATCAGATGTGAGGTCATGTATGCAGGATCTGATGGAAGCAATATTATTTCTCAGAACAAATTCAGAGACGCCACAATTTTATTCAGGACGGTTTTGTTGAAAACTGTTTTTCTACCACTTCCGGCAGCGTTTTTCATACTTACAAATTAACGTTTGTGTTAAAGTCGTATCCAATACATATATTTTACACTGACAAGCAAAAGGATAACAATTTAAACCTTTGACTTTCAGGCTCCATATCTCCCCATCCACTACAGGTTTGTACATAAGGCTATCATCATTTTATAGACAACCATCTTTGCTATCTTATATAGAACTTTGATATGCATATATTTAACATCTGTTTAGTTATACAGCTTCTTTTCATGTACCTGCATTGTTAGTGTTTTGCTCATAATGGTGGGACAATCTTCTTGATACTACAAATCACAACCCGTTATCACATTCCCTAATAGCTCAGTGTGTTATCAGGCTGATTCCCAAGTGAAAGGTCACTGGTTCCAGCAGCCATGAAAAAACTTCCCTTAAAAAAAAAAAAAAAAAAAAAGGAGAACCTGCATCATCCGGCTCATCGATGGTCACTGGTCCAAGGAAATTGCCAAACTGCATCATGTGGGGCCATGACAGCCGGAAGAATATGGAATGAAGTCCATTCATTCCAAAGCCAAAAGGTGACGTCCAGGGGAAATATCAGCGTCAGCAGGTCGCTCATCACAAGGTCGATCAGTTCTAACGCGGCAGACACAGCAGTGGAGGCGGCTCATAGGCTTTGTAAGGTGAAAGGTTTTTCAAACGATTTAACATCAGATTGCCATGGTAAAACTTCAAAACAGTTATCTCGTCATAAGAAGCGGTTCAAGTTTGCAAAAAATGAAAATGGAAGATTGAAACGGGTGATTTGGAGCGATGAATGAAAGTCAATAGACCGGGCTCTGATGGGGGAATGGGAAGAATCAAGGGAAAGGGGGCTATGGATCTATGAAGTGGAAGAACTGTCGGTTTTTGGGGGAGGAAAGGTTTATATGGGATGTTTCACAGCCAAAGGGGGGATACTTGACCAGGACCGATGGTGACCCCAATGCTGAGCTATATGTGAGTGTCCTACAAGAGGAGTTACTTCATACCTCAAATACTATGGGTATGAAAAGAAAGACAGGTTCACAGGCAAACCTGAAGCGACGTCAAGTGGAAGGAATGGTTTTAATGACAATGAAATAGAGTTGCTGTATTGGCCCCCCAGACCTCAACCAATCCAACACTGTGGGAAGAGTTGAAGAAAAACTGTATTGTCCCAAGTCCAGTCTGCACCAACATTGGGAATGTGTAGGGAAAAAACCTGGGGTCAGATTTTGGTCAAGATTGCTTGATCTGATTCCCGAGCCCAGAAGGATTCAGCGAGTGATAAACCAAAAGGTGGATTTCCAAATACTAACAAAATAATAAAAAATTAAACATTTTGTTTTTAGAGCAAAACAGTAACAAAGCATTACAGGAAAAATCTGCAGAACTAAGCAGATGCTAAATACTTGCAAAATCACATTTATGTATATTAAGGTTAAGATGACTGTATATAAAATTACAGTAGCCTCATGTACAAAGCTGTAGGGATGGGGAATATGGAGCCTAAAAAATCACAAAGTTCAAAACATTGTTACCTTTTGCTTGTCGTGTCTGTTCTACCTAAATAGCTTGATTATTGTATCATAAGGTGATAAAAAGCCTGATGTTACCATTTTACTACAGTAAAGTTATCACTTAAACATGCGCCATGTATGAGGGAGTCAGAGCCAGGGAAATTGAGGAGTCGGAGTTGAAGCTTTGGCTTACCGACTCCACAGCCGTGGCTGGAACTACTTCCCTGATAAATACTACTGTAGGACTATACTGAGGGAAGCCGCCTATAGAGTATGACTACAATACAAGGATAGAGTCGCACTTGTGCCCAATCCAAATTTGGATGGATAGCATGGGAAGATGTGGCAGCCTGACAGTCAGACTTGGGGAGGGGGTAAATGGTTGCCCAATCTTCAGCAAAATTCAAATCAGGCCAAACCCAAATCTAACACCGCTGGCAGGATATAGGAATCCTCTGCACAATAACATTGCATATGTATACAGCAGGAACAGGTATACACACAGCACCAACAGGACTTAAAGGGGTTGTCTCACTCCATTGATTCATCTTACCTCAGTCCCATTTTCTTGGTTTCACTTTGAATTCAGGGGCGTGTTTACTGGCATCTACTAGGCTGCAGTAGAAGCCAGGTCTGTAGCTATAGCAACCAGTACCCTATCAGGAGAGATTGAACAGGTCTGTAGCAACCAGCACTGGCAGCCGATCAGGATAGATCAAACAGGTCTGTGGCTATAGCGACCTGAGGAGCTGATGCAGCCCATACAAGAGGGGATATCTAGGAATAGGTAGGACACTGTTAATGGACATATATTGCAAAGTGACTTGTTTTTGCAAGATCATTAACATAAAAAGCAATCCTTGTAGTGAGACAACCCCTTTAAGTTAGCAGAGCCGTGTGGGTATGATGGGCACATGTGCCAGCCCATGTGTATAGATGATCCCGGCCCATGCACCATACATCGTGCTTAGCAAGTTGTGATCAGGTACCGGCCCCTGTACAGGAGCTCCCGGGGTCCCTCCTCCGGTCAGGGCTGGTAGTGCCGGACCCGCACTCACCCTCCTCCGCCCCGGCTGATATCAGTGCAGGGGGCACTCACCCTCCGTCCGCTGCCAGCGGTCCACAGTGAAGCCTGCGCCCCCGTCCGCGCCCTCCAGCGCCCGACACACCTCCGCCTGGGTCTCCATGATCAGCAGCTCCATGCGGGTCTTCATGTCGCTCGGGCTCCGCCGCAGGGTCTCCAGCTCGGTGATGGGAGGAGCCATGAAGCCGGCAACGCGCTGCTCTAGCTCCTGCCCGTGCTCCACGGAGGCCATCTCCGCCCGCTGCAGGTGACTGTACCCCGCCAGCAGCCCGGCCGTCACCGCGGCCCCCGCAGCCACCAGCAGAGACGGCCGCCCGGAGGAGCGCAGAGCGGCGCCGCCGCCGTGTACTGCCCGGGCCCCGCGGCACATGGAGGGCAGCGCCCCCCGCACGGCCCGGCCGCCCCTCAGCACAGCCTGCAGCGACATGCCTGCCAGTGACCGGTGACAGCGCTATATGTACTGTGACAGTCCGCACGTCTGCCGGGGGCGGGGCCAGGCGCACTGCCTGCCGGGAACTGTAGTCCTTGGGAAGCCGTAAAGGGAGCCTGTCGCACTGAAGCTGTGTGTGGGCAGCAGGTTATAGAGCGAGGGGGAGTGAC
>JAODAL010021859.1:0-66054 GCA_025379985.1 Phyllomedusa bahiana
GGAATAACCAGCTTGCTTTAGGGATCTCCACTCTTCTGGTCATTGACCATGGCACATAGTAAGTATGGTACTCGGACCACACAGTATATTTTTTAAGACTGGCCTCAGCAAGCTTTATTCAGGCACAGGAAAAACGTACAGGACCAAATCAAAACAAAAACAAAGATCAGCCACCATCTGGCCATTAACTGTAATGCTTGTGAGACCCTCTCTAACGTGGTCTGGATCTAAATCCAGTAACACCAAAACATGTACCCTCACAGTACATCATGGTACTCGATGGTGGCTCTCCTCAAGTCTGGGGATAAGAGCCTCCTCTCTCTAGCTCCACTGTCACTCCCAATTCCAGGTTGCTGACACACACACACTTAATTTTATGATTTTGTTTGTAAAATAGCAAAAGTATGTATTTTGAACTTTGGCAGAGTGTAGTTAGACTGGCAACATGGTAGCCTTCATTAGACCTTCAGCTGCCATGATAGCCACTCGGTACCTGGCAATCTCATGGTGGAGGCAGTGATCAGCCATCATGACAGTGCACCACACTATTTCTTAATCCATTACATGCTGCAGATACACTTGCTGTGACATTTTAGTGGTTAACAGGCCAAAATAAGAGTAAATGCTGATCCTGGCTGCTAGTTGCAGTTAAATATCCCATATGGCACAGGCTTGCCCGACTAAGTTTCTTTAGAATGGTTATCTCATAAGGTTGCCATGTAGTATAACATGGGGTATACACAAATGAATGTTAAACCCTGTGATAGATGGTTGACTTGAGACTGACAGACCCTCCACCATGATATCTATATGCCATATCATAAGAATATGTACAGAAGTTGTCTTGATAAGTTTATCTAGACTTGTAGGAAGAGCCTCAAGTTTTGGCTTTACATTTAAGGCCCTATTCCAGCTATAATGGCAGCTCAGTTAGTTATGCTGTTGTATTTAGAATTGGTAAACATTTTATTTATGAAACATACAGAGACCTTCAGTTGAATGCAGCTAAATTGCACATAGTACATTAGGCAAATCATAGATGACTACAGCGATATTGGTCATGGTTAATGTGATCTCTTACCATTGTAAACCAGACATATGTGGTCAACATTTGCAAGCTTGTGTCCTGAAATACAGAGAACTAAGGTAAATGAATGTGCAACTGAAAGATATTGCAGTACATGATCATTAACATTCTACATCTCAATAGTGGGATCTCGATTGTCATCGGGGTGGTCACTTTACAGGGTTTTTGTAGTGTATATTGGAGTTAGCTGGTTTGAAGTTAAAATGAGTTTTACAGAACCATATCTATGGGAGTTTTACCCCCCTTAATTTATCAGCTGATAAGAGAGCCACAGTATTCCTGTGAGCGCCATATCCCTTAATTGTTTACTAGGCACAGTGCTATACTTTTGGTAGTGTCTGTGCAGGTGCTACTGCTCTGTATCATTAACATGAATAGGTTTCAGCTAGCTGCAATAAACTGCAATAAACGGCACAGCCACAACCCTATAGGCTATGTCTACACTAGTCCCTGGCGCCGCCGCTATATGCCGCCGATCGTTAGGGTCCTAAGCCGTTATCAGTCGCTAAGCTATCGGCTTAGGACCTTGGCGACGGCAGCGATGGCGGGACTAACTGTCTGTGCGTCCGCCGGACGCACATCCAGTTAGATGCTTTGGCTCCGCAGAGAGCTCCGCAGAGTATCGGCCGCCGCAGGCAGGATGCGGCTCTGTGCGCGCCGGAGTGAGCGTCATCACGCTGCAGCGCGGCCTGGTGACGTCACCCTGTGAGGAAAAGACCGGGAGCAGCGACAGCGGCAGGGAGCGAGGTCAGGTGAGTGCTGTCAGTTTATTACTTTTAATTGTCTCTATTCATGCTGGGGGCCTATAATCTAGTTATAAATGTGCAGGGGGGCTATTATGTACTTCTATATGTGCAGGGGGGTCCTATTATCTACTTGTAATATGTGCAGTGGGGGCTATTACTACTTGTATATATGTGCAGGGGGCCTATTATCTACTTGTATATATTGTGCGGGGGGGCCTATTATCTACTTGTATATATGTGCAGGGGGGCCTATTATCTACTTGTATATATGTGCAGGGGGGCCTATTATCTACTTGTATATATGTGCAGGGGGGCCTATTATCTACTTTTATATGTGCAGAGGGGCTATTATCTGCTGTTATAAAAGTAGATAATAGCCCCCTGCACATATAAAGAGTAGATAATAGCCCCCCTGCACATATATGTGCAGGGGGCGCTTATCTACTTAATACGTGCAGGGAGGAGCTATAAATCTAAAATATACATGTGCGTGGGGCCTAAAAGCTATCTATATACTTTCTGGGGACCTATAAGCAAACTATATACCCTGCTGGGGACATATAACCTACCCATGTGAGCTCGGGGACCTAAACCTGCCTATATACCTGCGGGGATTCGTAACCTTCCTATAAAACCTGCTGGGGGAAACCGTAACTTGCCCATAATACCTGCTGGTGGATCTGTAAGCTGCCAATATACCTGCTGGGTGATCCCTAACCTGCCCATATACCTGCTGGGGGATCCGTAACCTGCCCATATACCCGCTGGGGGGACCCATAACCTGCCCATAAAACCTGCTGGGGACCCTAACCTGCCCATATACCTGCTGGGGACCCTAACCTGCCCCATAATACCTCTTGGGGACCCGTAACCTGCCCCTATACCTGCTGGGGGACCCGTAACCTGCCCCTCTACCTGCGGGGGACCCATAACCTGCCCATAATACCTGCTGGGGATCCGTAACCGGCCCATATACCTGCTGGGGGATCCGTAACCTGCCCATATTCCTGCTGGGGGACCCTAACCTGCCCATATACCTGCTGGGGGACCCGTAAAACTGCCCATATACCTGCTGGGGGACCCGTAACCTGCCCCATAATACCCTGCTGGGGGACCCGTAACCTGCCCATATACCTGCTGGGGACCCCTAACCTGCCCATATACCTGCTGGGGGACCCTAACCTACCCCTATACCTGCGGGGGACCCGTAACCTGCCCCTATACCTGCTGGGGGACCCGTAACCGGCCCCTATACATGCTGGGGGACCCGTAACCTGCCCATATACCTGCTGGGGGACCCATAACCTGCCCAAATACCTGATGGGGGACCCGTAACCTACCCCCTATACCCTGCGGGGGACCCTTAAACCCGCCCCTATACCTCTGGGGGACCCATAACCTGCCCCTTATACCTGCTGGGGACAAGTAAATATATAACCACCTACTGGAGACGTATAACTTACTGGGGGACCATATTACCTTCACTGGGGGATCACATAATTTACTGCGTTGAAGTCGCTAACAGTCGTTAAGCCGGTTGTTAAGGCCTCAGCCAAGTCAGTTGATAAGAGTTACAATCGACTCCGCGGACTCCAGTCGGTTGTTAAGCCAGTTGTTAAGGCCTCAAGTCGATTGATAAGACCTTAGCAATCGACTCCGGGAACTAGTCTACACGGCATTAGACCAAAAAACTCACTGAAAACCAAATCCTAAAAATGTTCATATAAACAGCTAAAAATATGACCGTGTTTTGCATTTTATGGCAGAAATGCAGCGCATTATAATTGCGGTGAATTTCTGCAAAAAACATACAAAAAGAAACAGTCAAAAAATGTCCAGTGCTTTACATAGACTCCAATAGTAAATTTTCTGCCCTGCTTAGTCACTTTTTGGCAACATATTTCAAAAAATGACCAGCACCAAAAATGAGAAGAAAAAAGACGTTCTTTACAAGTCTATGGGACCTCTTTTCAGTCGTTTTTTCAGTGTTTTTAGAGAACAAAAAATGTTGAAAAAACTGACGTTTTTGAGTGCAATGGAGACATAGCCTTAGTCAGCAGATTGGCAGTGGGGACAGATTTTATATTAATTGCCTACTATAATGCCATAAGCACTGTAGTCATGAACAACTCTGTTTTGGTATTTTATGCCAAGGTTTGAATGTGCATAATCCTCTTTATTGTAAGATAAGGAAAAAGACAAGCATGCTCTCCTATAAAGTATATAGGGGAACTATAATAATTAGAGGAGCTCTGTTCTTCCCTGCTTTTCCTATAGCTATTAGAGTGGAATATTCTACAAATATACTACTTTAAGTTATCTGTTTAGTGATCACTGTGATGTCACAGTTTACTCTCTGTGTATTTTAGCATGTTGACCAATTCTTATATACAGTATCAAACTGTATTCCAGTCAACATGAGTTTTTACATGGTGCTTGTTAACAAAAGATCACCAATTAGTCAGTTCTAGCAAAAACAGCCTTTATCAGCTAAATGTAAGATTACTACCATTGTATATGTACTAACATTTGAAAGCAGCAGATTTGCACCAGAAGTTTAGCGGGTATGTGGATGTCAGGCCTACCAGTGTGGGTTTGCTGGGAGGTATAATGTACCGGCTCAGGAATCAAGCACATAGACTTCTTTAAGCTTCAGAGATCTGACAGGCTTTAGTCATATCTTAATATTTAAAGGGGTGTTTTGAAGCTACAAAATGCTCATTAGTCCTTCGAGGTATGAGGAAAAAATAGAAGAAAATAAGCATATTTATCTCCTATTTTGTCAATGAGGCAGTAGACGTGGCCATTCATCCTTCACATGACAAGTGTAGCTATACAACAGTCCCGTGTACCTAAATGTTTAGGTCTGTGCTTGGCTGCACATGTCATGTGCAGGTCTACTGATGGGATCACCAGGACCTCTGCAGCAACAGAACAAAAGCATCTATAAGGTAATTAAGCTTCTTTTCTTCTATTTTTCATCATGCTCCAGTGGACTAATGAGTATTTTGTAGAACCTTTGAAGAACTTTACACTCTGTCACATCTTGACAATGGTACAACACAGTTAGGGTAGATAAAGCAACAGGTCTCTCCCTGTCCTTCACACTTCAACTCTAGGAGGAACACCACCTTGCTCAACTCCCATGAAGCGGGTCTCTCCCTTATCCTGGCTAACGTGACATCTCTCTTTTCCAGGAAAAAGATTCTCCCCAACTCCCTTCTGTGACTGGGCCAAACCTCCAGTCACTCTGCAGCTTTACTCTACACTTGACATGTTCCCCAGCTATCATAGTCCAAGCCTCCATGTGGCACTACCACCACAGGGCACAGCATGTGTCACAATTCCTGTTTTAGCCGTTCCCCACGTCACCTTGTTTGCTTCTTCTTTCTCTCTTTTTTTTTCTCTCTTTCTTTCTCCTCTTTCTTGGTGAGTGTTTGTAGGCCCGGTTAAGGGATAGTCTGGCCTTGAGCCACAACCAGCTTGTGGGCAGGGGATCTCTTGCACTGGAAAAAACAACTAACTCTTGTAACCGGAACAACTCTTTTTCAGGCTCTCGGGAAGCACATGGCAAACCCCCCTTTTTAACTAACTGTCTAACCTGCAGTCCCTTTCCTTACCTCACACTGATTGGCTGAAGACCCGCCATTCTTTCTCCCTCTGTCAGTCTAACAGCAACCGTACCCCTCTACCCTCAACTAAGGTAGTCATATCCCCCTATACAAACATTATATACCCCTGCATATACACAAATATGCTGTACTTATATTACAGTTTGTTTGCATTTTGTCACGAAAAAAGACAATAAAACCACACTCTTACCAAGCTGATGACTGTATACAAGGTCAAGTCTAAAAAGACAATGGTAGGGGTTGTCCAGTTCTTCACTGGGCGCACATTAGGACCTGGGATGTTGTTTAGAAGCTCTGTTATATTAACATAACTGCAGTTATCTTGACAGCGACAGGTTCCTAGAGAAACACAATATTCTATTTTATTAATTAATACATTGCATTAAAAAGGTCATCTGGGACTTTCATATTGATGGCCTAATTGGTGAGGATGTGACTGAAGAGGTTGTGGCACTCGTCTGTTTTTTTATTTATGAGACACATTGGTGCAAAATTGCTAGTGGCTGATACAATAAGTATTGAACACATCACCAAATTTCTAAGTAAATATATAAGTGCTATTGTAATGAAATTTGTTTAGTAATGAGAAATGACACAGGGAAAAAGTACTGAACACATGAAGAAAGAGAAGTGCAAAAAAACATGGAAAGTCATGACACCGGCTGAAATCTATAAGTAATTAGAAAGCAATCCTGCCATTCAGGGTGCTTTTACACAGAGCATTTTGGTGCCTTTTTTGCAGAAAGACACAGAATTAATTGCTGTGTATTTCTGTCCAAAAATGCATAAAAAATACACCAAAAAACAGACCCAAAAATGCACCAAGAACTGAGAGTTTTTTTAGTGCATTTTTTATGTGTTTGTTTGGCAGAAATACACTGCTGTGCATTTCTGCAAAACCCCCGCATCAAATGCACCAAAAAATGTTCCGTGTGAGAGCACCCTTACGGTAATCCATAGCTCTCATAGAGAATTATGAATTACGCCTCGTCTCCTCGGCGTACAATACGATCGTATTGTAGGCGCAGGGAGATGTGTCAATTATTCACGGCGATTACGCACTGCGAGTAATGCATGTCTATGGGGACGGCGGGCCGCCCCCCCCCCCCCCCCCCGCCTTGCCTCGGGAGTACACGCTGGTATACTGTACTGTACACGCCGCAATACAACGTGTGAACATACCCTTACTGAAAAATAATATCCGCTGATTCAATTTATGACCTGTAAAGAAGTGTCTTATTACCAAGGTGCCACACAAAAAACATCTCAAGATGGGTAAAAGTAGTGAGTGGTCTCATGACCTTGTTTCAAAACATACTGATAGCATGGTCACGGAAGAATTTTAAAACTACAGAAAGTTCCAGTTAAACACTGTTGGGACCATATTCCGGAAGTGGGAAGAACATTATTTCCCCATAAACCGGCTAAGTCTAGGTGCTCTCTGCAAGATTTTAGACAGAGGGGTGAGAAGAATTATTAGAAGAGTTGTCCAAGAGCCAAGGACTTCTTGTGGAGCTATACAAAAAGACCTGGAATTAGCAGGTACAGTTGTTTCAAAGAAAACAAGAGGTAATTGTCACAATCCAACGAGATGAGGTGGCACTGACACGTTGATTGGCGGGTATTTGTGTATCCTTTGGCCCACCGCGAGCAGATCACTGGCATGTCCAAGGTCTGAGGCACGGATTGCAACGTGAACTGTGACCCCCCCCTACACCCTCCCTCCGGGCTAGCTGCCTGTCCCAAAACGAACCTGGGGCAACCACCTCCTGGGTGGGCAGGACTGTGAAATAACTTGACAGTCCAAAGAATCTTCTTGGGCTTGAGACTCCACAGCTGGCACGATAGAAGCAGCAGGCAACAGTACGGTTGGGTGGTATTACACCAAATAGGCCAAGTTGAGGCAGTGAGATTGCCATTGCTCACCCCAATGTGTAATTACCCGTTTTCCAATCCAATGTAGGAGCATGCAGCTGAAACCACAGGAGACCCTGAAAAACTGAAGCAGAAGAACCAGGCAGAACATAAAACGAGATTGTATGGGAACTTCTGACTTGGAGGCAGAAGCTTGGTGTGGAATCGGACAGGTTCTTTTAGGAAAAAAGTAGAGGTTTCTCTAAACGGGAGACAGGCAGACAGTACTTGTCAAGCAAAAAGGAATGAATGAAGTTTTCAGAAGAACCAGAGTCCAGCACGGCAGGAACTTTAAACGCAGAACCAGAAGCATAACATAGTGACCAGAGTGGTCAGACGAGGAACGGATGTGTCTCCACCCAGAGTAGCCTCACCCACAAGACCATGGCACTGGGGTTTCTGGTGCGCAGCGGGGCAGACTAGACAGTTTTTCAGGCAATGCTTGGCACTGCCACAGTATAAACACAAGTTCAGACTGAGCTGGCGAGTGCGTTCCTCTGGGGTAAGATGAATATGGGCCACTTGCATGGGTTCATCTTGAGGAGACCCAAGTGCCTGGTGAGGGGGACTTTGGAAGACAAGTACAAGGTGAGGCGACTTGCAATGTTGGAAAGACATTGGCTGTTGGCGAAGCTCTAACTCTCTCTCAGCAAAATGAATATCAGTCTTGGTAGCGGGAGCAGTGAGGTCGTCCAGGGTACTAGTTATATAACAACCAGCCAGTTCATCCTTGATACGTCCAGTGAGGCCGCCCCCCCAAAATTCTGCCACAAGGACTCTGCTGTTCCAAGCAAGCTCAGAGGCCAACGTGTGGAATTGGATGATCCACTGTAGAATTGCCTTGTCTGGAGCATAGTAAAGCAGAAGCTGCAGAGGTATGCCCAGGCTGTTTAAATATCTTATGAAAGGCGCAAAGAAATTCCTGGAGATCAATTGTCCCTTTCCCATAGGGGTGAGGCCCAGGCCTAAGCTTTACCTGTCAGCAGGCTAATGATGAAAGCCACCTTGGCTCGATCAGACGGGAACTGGTGTGCCAGGACCTCAAAGTGTACTGTACACTACTTAATAAACCTGCAACATGTTTTCGGACCACTGTAATAACGAGATGGCAGAAGCAAATGCAGACTGGGACTGTCAATGGCAACGGGAGGCAGAGCCACTACAGGTACAGGTGCCGATGTTGTTGAAGATGCCAGTACAGATGTGACTTCATCCAGACGTGCGCTAATGGACTGTAGTTTTTGGAAAAGTTGCTCCAGATGGGTAACTACAGCTGCGAGGTGCTGGGTGTTGGGCAGGGTCATATCGACGGTGACCATGGTAAGTTCATACTGCCAGAATTCAATAGGTTACCGACATCTGGTGAGAGGGGGCAATTGTAAGGTGGAACAGATGCCCACTCCTTAAAGGGATTGTCTCATTTCAAGGATTGCTTTTTATGTTAAAGGTCTTGCATAAACAAGTCACTTTGCAATGTGTCCATTAACAGTTTTCTACCTATTCTGAGATAACCCCTCTTGTATGGGCTGCATCAGCTCCTCAGGTCGCTATAGCTACAGACCTGTTCACTCTCTCATGATAGGTTGCCAGCACTGGTTGCTATAGCTACAGACCTGGCTTCTACTGCAGCTTAGTAGAAGCCAGTAGACATGCCCCTGAATTCAAAATTAAACCAAGAAAATAGAACTGAGGTAGGATGAATGAATGAAGTAAGACAACTCCTTTAACTGTCTAGACTGCATCTTACAGTTCCAATTATGAAATGGTTAGTGGTTTCAGAAAATATTGATGCAAAGCACATGTTTTTTTTAAAGTAGTAACCCTTAACTTAAACTATATAAATTTAATACTGACAAATTTCTACGCACCCACACAATATAGATAACATGTCATTTATACTACACAATGAACTTTAATTCCACTCCAGAATCTTTTTTTGTTAAGTAGCACCATTAACCCTTTTCTGATAGTCAGTCATAATAATATGGCTCTTTTTTCCTCCTCACCTTCCAAGAGCCCCAACTTGTTTATTTCTCCATCTACATAGATGGAATTTTTTTTGCTGTACAAATTTTCAGTGGTGTTTTGTTTTTATGGCATTCACTCTTCACTATATGGGTTAATTCACATGGCGTTTTGCCAGCGTATAGCAGCGCTATATGCCAGGTGTTTTAGAAGTACATGCTGGCCAGTGCATACTTCTAAAGCACTCTGTGCCAGCCCCCATTCATGTTTGTTTTTGCGCCGGGAAGAAATGACATGTATGCGTCAGGGAATACGTGTTTACCGTAATTGCGGACCGTATTACGGGCATATTGCAGTGCAATTACACCCCAAATTGTTACGTCATGTGAACATACCCTTTATAATCTAAATTCAGCAGGTTGATACAATTCCAGCAATACCAAATATTTAGGTTTTTTTATTATGTTTAGTACTTTTAAAATATACAAACATTCTCTATGGGCCACATGTATGAATCCCGCCGGGTCGAGGCGCCGTATTCCGCCAGTTTTCCGGCGGAATCTGCGCCTGATTTATGTCGCGGCCGGGCGCGGGTCATACATTTTCATGTAAAGTCCGCCGCGCCTCGCCAGCGTATGAGGCGAAGTGGGGGACATGGGCGCTGTGCGGCGCTGCGCCTATGCTTCGCCGTCCGAGGAAGTGCACTCATACATGCAGGTAAAAGTCCGCCGCGCTCGCCAGGGGTGTGGGGTGCAGTGCGGGGCTTAAAGGGGCCGTGCGGGACTGCGCCGAGAATCTGTTCCGATGCGAGACAGGCTGGAGCGGCGAGAAATCATTCCAGATGTCGGTGCGGAGTATGAAGCAAAAATCGCCTTTATAAAGGCGTTCTACATTTTTTGGGTCTAAATCCTCCGTCCGAGGCGAAGTGAAGCAGGATCGGAACATGCGAGGAAGCGGATCGAAGATCGCGACAGAAGTCTCGGTGCTCCGCTCCGTGCAGCAGGAGTGGGATTCCCGAAAAAATCGCCTTTATAAAGGCGAAAAACAGTGTCAGAAAGGAGCTGAATGTACAAAATACACTTCTTAAAAAATAAAATCACTTTCCCAAACTCGAGAAACGGCACAATATCAAGAAATATGATATTGGAAATTGCCGGGAAATACAGTAATTCAAATCCTGAAACCTATTCTCATTGGTCGGCATAAACCGGCCAATCAGAATAGGAGCGACAAAGTCCCATTCTAGCCTATGGAGAAGTTTAGACCCATCAGAATAGGAGCGACAAAGCCCCATTCTAGCCTATGGAGGAGTTTGGACCAATCAGAATCCACGGCGGGACAGTTCAAAATACAGTAAAAAGGCTGCAAAGAGCTGATTGGCTGAGCTAGCGGGGGCTCGCCTAGCTCGGCCAATCAGAATAGGAGCGACAAAGTCCCATTCTAGCCTATGGAGAAGTTTAGACCAATCAGAATAGGAGCGACAAAGCCCCATTCTAGCCTATGGAGGAGTTTGGACCAATCAGAATCCACGGCGGGACAGTTCAAAATACAGTAAAAAGGCTGCAAAGAGCTGATTGGCTGAGCTAGCGGGGGCTCGCCTAGCTCGGCCAATCAGAATAGGAGCGACAAAGTCCCATTCTAGCCTATGGAGAAGTTTAGACCAATCAGAATAGGAGCGACAAAGCCCCATTCTAGCCTATGGAGAAAAATGGACCAATCATATTCAAAGGCGGGACAGTTCAAAATACAGTAAAAAGGCAGAAACTAGCTGATTGGTTGAAGCAATATATAGGGTCAGTGACCGGCAACCAGCCAATTACCGGCGCACTGGCCCTTTAAGAGAAAGGAGACTGGCGCGCGCACGCCTGAGGGAACGGGAGCGCGCCCGACGGCCGTGATGAGCGCGCTTGGAGTCAGGAGCGGGGTCGGGTAAGTTATTATGCACCGCGGGACGAGCGCGCCCACGGACCGGGACACGGACCGTGCCACCACTCGCCCGCGGCACACGAGAGGGGGCCGGGGAACGAGCGCGCCCGCAGCCCGGGGAACGGTCTGCGGCGCCGCTCGTTACACAATACCAGTCAAGTAATTTTTATACTTTTAAACTTTTTTTTATTTTACATTAACATTGAGTCTTCCCAGGGTACTTGACCCGGGGGGCACGATTATCAGTTCACCTTTTGCAATGTATAAATAATACAGAAGGGTGTTTAAAGACAGTGGTTCTATTACTTCTTGTCTGGGGCAGGAAGTCATAGAAAGCTAAACATGGTGGCTTTGTCAGTCTTCATAAGGCTTTCAGCCACCATGTTAATGGATCTGTTTCTCCTACGATCACTGCTGGCATCTAAAAGGTTAAACAGTAGGGAACGGAGCTGGCTCCATTTCCTGCTGTTAGCAGCGGGTGTCAGCTGCAATAAGCAGCTGACACCAGCCTCCTATGTAACAGACTTACAGATTAAGCCCGCTATATAGGACCTTAATCAGCACCAGGAAGTACTCATATGTCCTGTATCCATAAGGGGTTAAAATGTACAATGCAAAAGCAATGGTCAACACCTCCTCTTTGCAATGTAAATGCATACACACAGAAATGAACCAGCAGTACTCTGCAGATTCCAAGAGACAAATAAACACTGAATATACACTATAAAGGATGTCAAAGTGCACCAATGCTTCATCTAGGGTATATGAAAATAATGCTCTTTGTGCACATTTTTTATCACACACAGTTGAATCATATTATTATGACCATTTCCTACTTTTGCCATTGGCAGCGCATAGCACATAGTTTATTGTGAGTGGTCAAATGGCACCATTGTGAATAAGCAACATGGAAACTGTGGAGCACTACGTGCTATGAGAGGTGAACATCTTCTACAAAGGTGCACTAGAGTGGACCGACAAGCTACAGTTGAGTAGCTCACTGGCATTATGAATCAGGGGTCACTACACCCCTGCTAACCAAATTGCATCTGCTTCAATTTTCACTGCAGTATCAGAATTGGAACTCTGCTGATTGGCAAAGGGTTGCCTTTTCTGATAAGTCACATTTCTGCAACATCAAATGGATGGACATTTACATGGCAGTTGAAAAACATTAGAGAGCAAACACCCTGTAACCTTTGCTGGAAGAACATAAGCTGGTGGTGGCAGCGTTATGGTCTGGGGAATGTTTTGTGCAATTCACTGGGCCCACCCATTCATGTGGAAGGACACTCAACCAATTTGGGTATCCTTGCAGATCACGTACACCCATATATGCTGACTGTTTTCCCTATGGTGGATGGAATCTTCCAGCAAGACAATGTGATATGTCATATGGCTAGAAATATATGACATAGGTTAGAAGAGCATGATCAAGACTTCTAAGTACTTCCCTGTACCCAGAGTTGTACCCAATTGAACATCTGAGGACCACCTCAATTGTTGTGTTCACTCTATGGATTTTCGTCCACGCAAACTCCAGCAGTTGTGGAGGTTGTGCAGTCAGGATGACTCCAGAAACCTACAGTATATAACAACCTACCAAGACCTTGTCTACATACATGAGATCCTGTTAAAGCAATTATTACACAAATCCCTAATTGCTATCCTCTATAAAATTGTATGGTTACATAAGATGTCCACCTGTGTTCCTAAATTATGTGTACTGTCAGTATGTCTGGGTAATACCTAACTCTATTTTCTAGAATTTTAGATGTTTGGTTGCTTTTAAGCTTTTAATCTTTGGCGCACATTTATTATCAGTGACTGGAGCTTAGCTTAATTCGCTATTAGGAGTCTGAAGTAGTTTGAATTTCACCTCTTATTTCAAACATGTTGACTTCTGTTTTGACCTTTATCCTTGATTTGTGCTACAGCTCTGCTTTTCATGATTGGCTTCTGCATATATGCACAAGCTCACAGGAAAATCAGTGAATGAAGAACTAATTTTCATAATCCTTTACCGCCCCAGCTGGGTATTTACTTTTCTGACACAGGCCCATTTTTTAAAATCTGACATGTGCTGTGTTATGTGGGTGTAACCTTATAATGCTTTTACATATCCATGTGATTTTGAAACTAGCTTTCCATGGCACACTATACTTTAACATAGTAGCAATTTTTGATTGATTTAGTCTATATTTGTTTAAAAAAAAAACAAACTAAAAAACCTTCAAGAATTTGAAAAAAATTAAAAATCTAGCCATACCAAATAAAATAGTTAAAATTAGCATTTAACATACACTGAAGGGTAACAATGTTTTGAACTTTTTACCTTCAGGTTCCATGTCTCACGACTTCAGCTTTGAATGTGAGACTACCATAATTTTAAAGGCAATCGTCTATTTAGCATATGCTTAGTTATGCAGATTCTTTTTATGTAACTGCATTGTTTCTATTTTGCAGCTAAAAATCTAAATCTAATTTTTATTACTTTGTTAGTATTTTGTAAATTAGCCTTTGACTTTCAACACTGCCTGAATCCTTCCGGGCATGCTCTATATCAGATTCAAGCATGTCTCAGGTCTCTTCTACACGTTTCCAGTGTTGGTGCATACTGGTCAACTCACTTGGGTACGAAAACAGATTTTTTTTTTCAACTGTACCCACAAATGTTTGATTGGTTTGAGGTATGGGGACTGTACAGTAGGGGCCAATTCAGCAAATATACTTAATTGTCATTAAATCATTCCTTCTCCAACCTTGATGTATTCTTCAGGTCCTGCTGGAACACTATGTCATACCCATAGTACATGAGTGTACAAAGTAACTCATCTTGTAGAATACTCACATATAGCTCAGCATTGAGACCACCATTGATATTTGGCTGCCTTGTACTGTGAAACAACCCTATATCATCAGGCTTCCTCCACCGAGTTTGACGGTTTCTTCAATTTCTCAATCCATTTTCCCCTTTTACCTTGATTTTTCGAGACCCATTTGCCCCCATTAGAGCCCAGTCTATTGATTTTGATCTCATTGCTCCAAATCACCTGTTTCCAATCTTGTGCTGTCTACTTTTTGTACTATTTTACCAACTCAAGCCAACACTTCTTATGATGATATTGAAGTCAAGGCTTCTTCACCTTTTTTCGGGCCATTATTCCAGACTTGTGTAATGCAAGTTATGTATTGCTTGCATAGACATCTGTGATCTTACTATTACGAAGCATATGTCACGCCAGACATGATAGACCTTGTGATGAGCTAACTTGTTGGCTCCAATATTTTGCTTGGATGTCCACCTCTTTGCTTTTGAATCGATGGATGGACTTCATTTCATATTCTTCCAGCTGTCATAGCCTCACATGATGCAGTTTGGCAATTTTCTTGGCCAAGAGATTGGTATCGATGAGCTGGATGATGCCGTTTCTCTTTTCTTGGAAAATCTTCATTATGGCTGCATCTCTATTCGAACCAGTGACCTTTTGCCTGGGAATCAACCTATTAACACACTGAGCAATTAGGGAATGCGAGAACAGTTTGTAATTTGTAGTACACAAGAAGAAAAAGATTGTTCTACCAGCAGGAGCAAAACAGTAACAATGTAGTTACACAACAAGCATCTGCATAACTGAGTATATGCTAAATAGTTGCAAGTCAAATTTATGTATGAGATAGCCAAGATGATTGTAAAATAATGGTAGTCTCGCTTTCAAAGCTGTAATGGATAGTGAGACATGGAGCCTTAAAGTCAAAAGTTCAAAACCTTGTTACCCTTTTTCTTGTCAATGTATATCTGCTTTATGCTGGCATAATTTTTTAATCATCATTTTATTTTTTTAGGATATGAGAAGGTTTCAGAAGCAATTTTTCAAATGTTTAAGAAGATAAGCAATACAAATTGTTTAAAGGGAACTGTTCAGTTCTGATGTAACTTTGAACGGCCTGTGTGTGAGACACTTCCTTAAACCCCTCCGGTCGCAGCCAGTTTTGGACCAAATGATTGAGCACAATTTTTCAAATCTGACATATGTCAATTTTATTGGAATAACTTTTTTATACTTTTACCTATCCATATGATTCAGAGATTGTTTTCTTATGACACATTGTGATTTAGGTTTGTAAGAAAATTTTGCCTGTGCAATTCTTGTTTTTATTGTGAAAAATATCAAAATGTTTTGAAAATTTTGAAAAATTTGCAGTTTTCAAAGTTGAAAAATTTCTCCTTCCAGACAGCTAGTTAGCATCTAACATATGTTTACTGTACATTGATATCATTTTTAAATGTCTTTTTATTTTTTTACAACAGTAGGGGGTTTAGAAATGGCATAACAATTTTTACGATTTTCAAGACAATTTGCAACATATTTTTTAGGGTCCAGTTCTGACGTGGCTTTGGGGGGGCCAGTATGTTAGATTCTCCCTTAAATGAATACATCTAAGACATTGCACCCCTTAAACTATTCAAAACAGCATTTAGGAAGTTTGTTAACCCTTTGGGGATTTCACAGAAATTAAAGAAAAGTGGAGGTGAAATTTCAAAATTTGACTTATTAAATTTTTATTTATGATTTACTGGTACACAGTAGATGTTACCAGAGAAACCCAATTCAACATTAATTCCCCCGATTCTGCTGTTTTTAGAGATATCCCATATGTAGCCCTAACACTATTTGACTCACCTACAATCCTCAGAATAGGAGGAGCACTACTGGACTTTGGGATCTTATTTTCATTACGACTTTCTTTAGGTGTCATTACAGGTCTGCCGACACCCTAAGGTGCTAAAACTTAATAAATACCACTAAATATTGGAAACTACACCCATTAAGCATTATATCCAGGGGTACAGTGGCTATATTAACCTCACAGGTGTTTCACAGATTTTGTTTAGCATTAGGCCAATCTTCAATTTTAGCTGAACGGGTTTAATTTTTACAAGGAATCCTGGAAAAAATGCATCCCAAAATTTGTTACACAATTTCTTCCAAGTTCGGCAATACCCTATATATGAGTGTAAACTGCTGATTGGGCACATGACAGGGCATACTAGGGAGGGAGCACTATTTGGCTTTTGGAACACAGATTTTGGTGGGTGTCATGTCGCATTTGCAAAGGCTCCAATGTACCAGAACAGGTGAAAACTTCCAGAAATTGCCACATTTTGGATTCAATACCCCTCATGGATCTCATCTAGGAGTGTACTATGCATTTTGGGCCCATAGGTGTTCCATAGGTTTTTAGCATTGGGCCATGAAAATGGGTGGAAAAAAACGCAGTTCCATCATTGTTTTTTTGGGCTTCATTTTTAGTGTTCGCCATGTAGTATAAAAGACATAATAATTGTACTATGCAGTCAATACAATTACAAGAATATAAATTTTATATATTTTTTTAGGTTTTATTACTTTTACATGAAAGAAATACGTTTGTAAAAATTTAGTTTTTATATAGTCATAAGCCAGTAGCCATAAGTTTTTATTTTTCCATATATGGAGCTGATTAAGGGCTTGTTCTTTGTGTGATGAGTTGTCATTTTTATTGGTACCATTATGGGGTTAATATGATGCTTTGATCCCTTTTTAAGGTTTTTGTGAGGTGTTTTGAACAAAATACAGCAATCCTGGTAGAGTTTTTTATTTTTTACAGGGGTCACCGTGCAGTATAAATAACATTCTAGCTTTACTCAGCAGGTCAATTCGATTACGGCGGACCCAAATTTTATTTTTTTAATGTTTTAATGCTTTTACACAATAAAAACACTTTTGTGCATCGCCATAGCAAACTTTTTTATTTTTCTGTATACTGAGCTGTGTATGGGCTTGTTTTTTATGAGATGAGTTGACATTTTTATTGGTAATACTTTTTGTGGGGCAAGGCTTTTTGATTGCTTTTTAAATCTGTTTTTTGGAAGCCACAGTGAAGAAAATACTGCAATCCTAGTAGTGTTTTTTTTTTATTTTTAACAGCACTCACCGTGTAGTATATGTGACAAGTTAGTTTTACTCTGTGGATCGATACGACTACCGCGATACCAAATTAATTTTTTTATGTTGCTGCACTTTTTATAAAAAAAAAGTGTTCTTATTGTGTGAAACAATAGTTATGCATAGCTATCTTCTGATAGCCTTAACTTTTTTATTTTTCTGTATACAATGCTTGTAAGGGCATTTTTGCCTGGTGAACTGACGCTTTCATTGGTACCAGTTTGGCATTTATATGACTTTTATTCTATTTTATGTGCTGTGGAATGAACAAAACGGAGCAAACTCTGTCTGTTTGCAACGCTGCAGGGAGTTAGCTGTAATATTCAGCTGACTACCTGCGCTGATCGTGCTGGCTCCGTTCAGGAGATGGCATGATCTCTAGGATGAACTGGCACATCCTATTGTGGTAAATCACTCGTAATCAGGAGGTACCGGTACGTCCTATTGTGCGAAGGAGTTCCAGTACTACATTTAAAAAACTGCACACCCCAAAGTATTCAAAACAGCTTTTAGAAAGTCTATTAACCCTGTTTCATAGGAATTAAAACAAAATGGTGTTGAAGCTTCAAAATTTCATTTTCAATTCTTACTCCTTTTTTTCCACTGGAAAACATGAGGTGTTAACAATGCAATACAACTTAATATTTATTACCCTGATTTTGCCATTTTTAAGATTTCACATAAATAGCCCTAAGGTGCTATTTTTAAGGCACAATTTTGGGTTGCAGATAATAAAACATAGGAAACACCCCTAAAATAACCTCATTTTGGAAAAATAACCCCTCAAGGAATACATCTAGGAGTGTAATGGGCACATTAACCCTCATTGATGTTTTATCATTGGACTGTTGAATGAGATTTCATTTTCATTGGTACCATTTTGGGGCCCATATGAATTTTTAATAGTTTTTTTTGGGGGGGTGTTCAGGAGGCAGGATGAACAAAATACAGTAATCCTCGAAGTTTTTTTTTTTTTTTCTTCTACTTTTATCTTTTACAGTGATCACCAGGAACTATATATGACATGTTAACTTTACTTTCTGGGTTGATATGATTACATTTACATCAAATTTATGTACTTTATATAGGATTTACTACTTTTATTTAATAAAAACTATTTTAAAATAAGGTTTTTGCATGTCTATGTTCTGACAGCTACAACATGTTTATTTTGATGTTTAAGGGCCTTTCCTTTTTCATGATGAGTTTTCATTTGTACTATTTTAGGCTTCAAATGAATTTAAGCATTCTTATTCCATTTATTGTGCGCTGGTTGAACAAACAAAAAAAAGTCTGACTTTATTTATTTATTTATGTATTTATTTATTGTAGTACTAATCACTTAGGTTTAATAATATTAATTTTAATGTTATGGCCCAGGTCATCATGGACATGGTGATACTGTTTATGTATGCTTTTTTAAATATTTTTTTGAATAATAGGCATTTGCCATAGGAAAAATAATACACTGCATTGTAATATGTACCTGCCAGTCAGCTTACCAGATCTTGCTTGTGGACAGGGCCTAATAATCTTCTGTCAGACTGGAGATCATTGTTTATCCCCCAGCTGTCATGGCAACCAGACAATAACCCCACGGGGACCGATAGTGGACTCTCTATATCAAACCAATTAGATGTGGTATTTGCTATGACCATGGCATCTAAGGGGTCAATAGCTGAAATTGGAGTAATCTCTGGTCTTGCTGTATGTGATACCTTATGGGTCGCATGATCTTCATGACACACAATTATGTCAGATGTCAGGAAGTACCTCCTGTCCATGATGTACTGTATGTCAAATGTCAGGAAGGGGTTAAACTACAATTTAATCACCACCATGGAAAAGTCAAATAAGAACTGCAAACAAAGGGGCATGGCCTGGCCGTTGATGGCATCAGAAGCCTAGGAGAAGAGCTCTGTGAGACTGTTTCTAAAGCGGCCTAAATAAACCTCATACTGCCCGCTATCTTGTTACCTGTGGGTGCGGGAAAACCACGGCTTTCCACCGGAGCCAAAGATAGTTGACTGGGAGCATCGGCGCTGTGAGGAGAGGAGTGGTGAGCAACGGTGTCCCTACTCCAGTGGGAAGAAGAACCTCGAGGTGCACAACATCTTCCCTGCCTCTGCACTCATAAGACAAACGCTCCTGCACAACGGCGGGCCATGCACACAAACAGCACTGGACTGACCTGGGGTGAGTGCCGAGAGGTAGAGAATTGGGGTTGTCTGCTGCTAGTTGTCCGTTTGTCATCTGAAGGCATGACATTTTATTAACTCTGTGGGAGCTCTGCCCTTTCTCTCCAGCCAAGCTCTGGTTAAAGAGCTTGTCAAAGCCATGGCATGCACATTTAAAACTAAACCACCATCTTTTCTGCTCCCCTCCTGCTGGAAGGAGACTTTTGTCATAAGCCTTGCTGTCCACCTTCTAGTTTCTGATTATAGACAGTCAGCGGCCATTTTACAGCCCAGCAGCCTTATCACTTCAGTGTATCCCCAACAGATCCACATTTATTTTAGGAAATTGCATAAAGTGTGACCCCTACAATCTTCAGAGCCATATTCCCTGAGCCGGGTGTCATATCTGCCTGTTTCTAAAGACTATCAACATTACAGCTTAACTCTGTGTAGGAAAGCAGTGTGGATTCTTCCTAGCTTACTGATCTCTCTGGTCAGTGACGACCTCTGTCTGGTAGTTGTTGGCTCCTTCACCAGAATCCCCCGTGCCCCAGTTAACTTTGCCATTGTTCAGCAGGAAAAACAATAAATAGTACTCACCATTCCTTGCATATGTCTTTTCGTGCCCCCCCAAAAATGCAAAGATCTAAACCAGCAAAACTTACCCAGTTCTTTCAACAATCGTCTCCGCTTTTACAATCCTTAGAGGATCAGAATCCTTCTCTCAACTATCAGCCACTTCTCTGCAGCCAGAATCCATGGATATGGAATCCCAGGAATCCCAGGTTCCCTTAACTGAGATTACACTTCAATGGCTTTTTTCGTCCTTCAGAGACACCCTACCCAGAAATTTCAAGCAAATTATGGTGAACCTGAAAACATATATACAAGCCTTGGCAGAATTCGCTACATCTCACAACCTACTAATCGATGCCAATGCGGAATTGGAAGAGGAAGTACAAAGATTATCCTTAAAGTTACTGGATTTAGAGGATAGATCCAGAAGAAATAATATTCGCATTAGGGGTGTGCCAGAGTCTGTAACATCGGAGGTTCTCACTTCTTTACTAACAGATTTTATGGCGGTTGTCCTGCCGTAAGCCTCCCAAACAGATCTTATGAAACAGAATTCTTATCAACAGAATCCATCGCCTTCCAAAGCACCTCGCTTCACCATTCCAAGATATGTTATAGCCAGAATCCATTTTCAGAACAAAAGACAACTTCCTAAAAGCACTACCAAGCAACATATCGCTCCCGGCCAGTTTTGCCAATCTCTCATTTTTTCCAGATTTATAAGCAGGCACCATGCTTAAACATAAAGAATTTTCTCCTTATGCTAAAGTTATCCGGGACCACAAAATTAGCTACCAGTGAGGATTCTCGGTGAAATTGGTGGTTACGAAGGATAGTGTCACAACCGTGTGCAACTCTCCGGCAATGGCAATAGATCTCCTCCTATCTTGGGAACTACTGACGACACCCATTATTACTCCTCAGAAGAAAGGGGCTGCTAGGCCAGAAGCCATCACTCCGTTTTGGTCGGAGAAACTCAAGAGTCCCAAAACGCACGTAAATGGCTGTTAAGTTAATCAGTAGTCATTATGTCTCTACGGACTGCTGTCAGCTGATCCTTGTTTCTCTTTTTCCTTATCTTCTGATAGGTTGTAAGTCTTTTGAGGATTAGGCAATGGACTTTCCCCACTGTTTATTTCCGGAGTCTCTGGGAATACTCATTTATTCCGTGTTCTTTTAATCGACATCTTGTATGTTGGTTGTTCACTACAAACTTGTTCAGTTTTATAAAATGTTTTTCTGCCTTGTTTTGTATGATCCTGATATCTTCGTAGATTTTGTTAAACATAAAACAGCAGCAGTATATTTGTCATTCATAGCCATTTTCTACTTTTGTTATGGCTATCAAGTTTTTGTCACTTAATGTAAATGGCCTAAATTTGCCATATAAAAGGTCACTGCTGTGGAGAGAGGTCCTAAGGTCCCGTGCTGATGTGGTATGTCTGCAGGAAACACATCTAAAGAACAAAGATTTATTTAGACTCAAACACAAAAAAGTTTCCTCATTCTTTCCACTCAACACTGGATCTTAAACAGACCGGAGAGTCTATGGTTATTAAGGACTCCATTGCCTTCTCTCATAGTCAGTCATTTATAGACCCTAAAGGTTGATATGTCATATTGCAGTGTACACTTAATAATGTGATGTATACTATTGTAGTACTTTACGCTCCTAACACACATCAGATATCCTTTATTACCAGACTATTTGCTAAAACTAAATAAATTCTTAAAGGTAATCTTATAATGTGCGGTGATTTTAACATCATTATAGATAAGTCCCGAGACAGATCCGGTGGTGGTTCTAGGTATACTCCAGAACTTAATAGCCTTATTCTGGAGGAGAACTTACACGATCCATGGTTCTACTCTCACCCAGAAGAATTAGACTTTACCGATTACTCGGCTGCAAAAAACACGCATGCGAGACTTGATTTTTTTCTACTTAACAAGCAAGCATTGCAAACTGTGTTGAACTCGAATATAGGTTATAAATTGTGGTCAGATCATGCTCCAATATATTTAACAGTCACGGACCGCTGCTCCCCCTCATTTCATTCGCCATGGAGCCTGAATAATTTCCTACTCAAATCTAGAAACATTGTCTTAGAAGTTGCTAGATCCCTCAAAGAGTATTTTGATATAAATGCTCCCTCCGCACCCTCAGAGGAATCATTATGGGGTGCACATAAAGCGTTTGTCAGCGGTATTTTTATCTCGATTGCTGCTGGAGAGAAAAGAGCTAGAGAAAAGAAGTGTAATGAGCTTTTGGATTAAATTAAACTTTTAGACCTTCAATTTAAAGTAAACTCCTCCCAAGCTATTAAGGAGGAACTAGCCTCACTTAGAAAGCAATTAAGCAATATTTATTTACAACAATACAAAACTCAACGAAACATTATATTAATTGGAATTTTTATTTGCAGGGTGACCCAGCAGACTCTTAGCTAAAAGAGTCAAAGTGTTTAGGGCCAAATCCAGGATTCCATTTATTACTTCCTCTAGCAAAGCTAAAATATGTGACCCTCAACAAATATCTAATGCATTTGCAGCCTGTTACAGATCACTATATAATTTGTATAGTTTTGGTACAGCCCCGATCTCAGTGCAGCTGCAGCGCCCAGAGCCGCAAACTCCGATGTCTGCAGCGACGCCAAAAGACGTCGCTGTAGACGGACGACCTGCACCAGCCGACGTCAAAAGTCAGTGGGCAGTCGTTAAGGAGTTAAACTCTTTAACCCCACACCTATCTAAGCTATTTAACTCTATTATTAAAAATGGCGCACCGCCGAAGGAGATGCTATGCGCCACCATATCGACCATTCCAAAACCTGGGAAACCTACTAACCAGATTCCCAATTACAAACCTATTTCCCTTCTTAACTCGGATTTCAAGATTTTTTCCAAACTCCTGGCAAATAGGCTCAATGACATTCTCCCTTTCTTGATAAATAAAGACCAAGTGGGCTTTATCAAAGGCAGACAGACTAGAGATGGAATACGACACGTCCTAGATATCCTGCAAATTGCGCATGATCAAAATTTGCCTTTTGTTCTCCTGTCTCTAGAGGGGGAAAAGGCATTTGACAGGATAAGCTGGGACTACATGAGAAGAGTTTTGCAGAAATTTGGCTTCTCTGGACCAATTTTCTCCGCTATAATGTCCCTATATTCTTTCCCCTCCACCAGGGTATATTCGTTTGGATTTCTCTCTAACGGCACCAGGCAAAGGATGCCCTTATCACCCTTAATTGACAACCTTTGCGCAGAACCCCATGGCAGAACATATTAGGAAATAAATCCTGATTCAAGGTATACAGATAGATAATATGATCCACAAAGTGAGCTTGTATGCCGATGACATATTAATACTATGTCAACAACCGGAAACCTCCATTCCTGCTCTCCTCGCTTTGTTAGATAGGTATGCCAATATCTCATACTACAAATTAAATGTGACGAAGTCCATCCTCCTACCATTAACTGTTATTCCTCTTTAAAATCCCAACTCCCTGACGTTAACTTTATATGGGCAGACACGTATGTTTGTTAATTAGGGGTTAAATTGTATCCAAATATTGCCACTACTATCGAAAAAAAAGAGGAAAATATCTCATCTATCTATTAAGAAATCAGAAGACTTAGTCAACTCCCTCTCTCCTGGGTGGCATATATTAATCTCTCTAAAATGCTGCTTCTACCTAAGTACCTATATATAACCAGATTTTTACCATTTTTATTTCCTAATACCCTAATCACTAAACTCCAAAGTCTTATGTTAAAATTCCTTTGGGGCTCTAAATGTCCTAGATTCAAGAGGCAGTAGTTATACATGAAAAACATACAAGGGGGCCTGTCTGTTCCTAACCTGCTACATTATATTTAGTCTCAATTTTAGAACCCCTTTTCTTACTGTGGAACTCCTCACATACTCATCACTGATCATGTATAGAAAGTTCTGCGATCCCTATAGGATCATTCAAAGACCACTTGAACTTTAAGTTACTATCTCTTTCACATGCAGCTTTAGTCTGGCATAAACATATTGCGCTTAAACGGAAAGTACATGTAGATAAATTCCGGTGTCCTCTTTCAGTACTTCAATATATGTCTCCAGACATACCAATTACATGTTGGATAAGATTAGGGATGATGGAAGTAGGAGATCTCTTTCACCGAGGACATTTTAGGACTTTCGAGGATCCAGCGCAACAGTATTCTCTCCCACGCTATCAATTCTTTATATACTTACAACTGAGGCATTTGGTACATTCTCATAAGTGGCCAACCGCTCCTCAAACCCACACTCCTTTCCATAATTTCCTTCTAAAAGAGGTTTGTCTGCCGCATATCAAACCCTATATGATATTGATTTAAATTCCAAACCTAATTAGGCTTTAACGTGGGAACGTGAATTAACTAAAACATATACGGTGGAAGAATGGCTTCAGGCAGCTAAGAGAATAGCACACTTAAAGGGGTTGTCTCGCTACAAAGAATAGCTTTCAAATTGTAGGGAACACAAAATAAAGACATTTTCCAAATATATTGCTTTGTTCTTCTGATTTCCTTAAGGAGATACAAGTGAATTTATGACCTCCCTGGCTATTTCAGTTCCCTCAGTAACAGACCTGTGTATATCTCTTCGCCCTGCTGTTTGTTCTATGTGATAGCAGTGAGTGAAGTCATCACACAGGTTGCTGCAGCCTCTGTGCTGTTGGGCAATAAAAAGCTTGATTTATCTCAAGTAAACAGCACTGTAATTAGGGCTTTTGTTTGAGGGATCAGATAAAAAGTCCTGTTAGTAGTTTCAGAAGCTTCTGAGCTAATCTGATCAAATTAGCAACTGAAAACACAGGGCTGAATTCACCAAGGATCTTATGCAAATTTCAGTCAGTCTGAACCAGGAAGTGACAGAGTATTTCATTCATGCAGCCCATGAAACTCTGTAGGGAGACAACTCCTTTAAGTCCTGGGTATTCTCATTTCTGCTGGAGACAATGCAGTCTGAAAGGCTCTTTGATTCATATGTGGTGGAGCTGCCCACTGGTTTAACCCTTATGGAAGAAACTGGAAGCGCTTTTATATAAACATTTTCGATGGAGGGTTAATCAAAAGCCGGATTTAGCAATCCTAGACCTGACGTTTGAGGAAGTGCCACATCCATTTTGTGCGGTACTCTCTCATGTCTTGATTGCTACTAGAACTGTCATAGCCCTACATTGGAAAATGCCTCAGGGACCGAACATTTAGGAATTTAATAATAGAATCAATGAGTGGGCAGTGTCACTGTGAGATGTCCTTACCAGTTCCCCCTCATAGATTAGCAAAATTTAGGAATAATTGGTCTCTTTGGCTAAACTCCACCTACTTTCAATGAGTACAGACACTTTAAATTGTATTGCGCTAGGAGAAGCAGAGATAAGTGTCCCCTGTACGGCTATATTTGAATAAATCTAAGCTTGGTATTTAGTGTTATGCATAACATATATTGTTGCTGTTGTAAGTACAACTTACTGGTCTACTATGTTTTTATATCATCTTATACCATGGCATTTGTTATATCCTTTTTCCCGTTCTTCCCTTGTCACTTTCCCCTCACCCTCCTTTTTGTGTTTATTTGTTGTCTTATAGACCCTTGTATTCCTGATGAAACTTTCTAAAGATTCTTTGCTGAAAAAATAAATAAATAAGAACTGCAAACATACTGAGACAAGTGTCAATAAGTGGGAGTAAGTGAAAATACATACAAATCCCTGCCACAGAATAGCTGATATGGACCTGCATATGGCAGGAAATCCCTACAGCCCCTACTGGTAAAATCACACCTACGTTACATTTCAACAAATAGGATACACCAATCAGCCTTAACATTAAGGGCATGTCCCCACGGCAAGGGTTTTCGGCTGGTTTTTCAGGCGGTTTGCGGTTTTGCAGACCGCCTGAAAAACCGGCTGAAAATGAGCACAATGGTGCTCTATGGAAAACCCGTTTTTCCGTCCGCGGGCCACAGAAGAGACATTGAGCATGTTCATTCTTCCGTCCATTTTCCGATGGAATATGAACACCTCAATGGGAGGGGGGAGGGCTGTTCTCCGCTCATCGTGGGGACAGCTGCAAAACCGGACAAATACCGGTCGGGTAAACCGACCGGTATTTGTCCGCTGCCGTGGGAATGCAGCCTTAAACACCTGACTGGTTAAGTGATTAACACTATTCATCTTGTTACAATGGAACCTACTGTATCAGTGGGTGTGATATTAAGCAGCAAGTGAACTGTAAGATCTTGAAATTGATGTGTTGAAAGCAAGAAAAATAAGTCAGTAAAAGGATCTGAGAAACTTTGACAAATGTCAAATTATCATGACTGATAAACTGGGTCAATTATCTCAAAGCAGCAGGTTTTTTTTGGCATTCCTAATGTGATCAGTTAAAAAGTTTTGAGTGTCTCAAATTTGGATCTTCACAAAGTTTGCCTCTTATGCATTTACACTGGCAATTTGCATTCACTTTTGGGCTCATCCACACAACGAGTATTTCAAGTCAGAATCCACGCAGATTCCGATTTGAAATGCTCATATGAAACCAAAAGTAAAACACACCCCCATTGACCTCAATAGAAAATATGCATCGTAGTTTATACAGCCCGTATTTTGTATAATTGTCTAGGACTTAGACTTTCTTTGTTGTTCATAGCAACCAGAGCTCCCCTTTCATTTTTTTAGAGAACCATATAAAAGGCGAGGGGGGCTCTGATTGGTTGCTCTGGGCAACAAAGAAAGTCTTACACCAAGACAGTTTTCATACATAAGTGCCTAAGAATAAGTTCATTTTTCTGTTGGATTCAAGGTAAAAAAAATGCATCCAAAACATTTTTATGTCAGATCCGTGTCCAACAGACTAAAAAGACAATGTTTGGCCAGCACAACCAAAAAATTGAGGTTCTCAAATTTTTTATACATTCAAAGTAGCTGAAATGCTTTTCCAATAGTTACTATGTGCCTTTTTAATACTAGTAAAGTGCTGCTGTTATTGGATTGTGTAGTATACTCATTTTTTCTCAAAAAACTTTTTGGATGTGCAGACCAAATATTGTTTTTTAGATTGTTTGTATGGGGGAGAAGCTGACCCCACTTTGATTTTTGCAGCCCGCCCACCTGCACAGGTTTTTAATGTAACTTGTAGCTGGAATCTTCTCTCACTGAAATGTGAGGGCCTGAACAGGCACCAAGAGAGGTAACATGTAGCGCAGGTTCCCACCTGTATTGAGGTCGCCTTGTTTTTTGGCAGGTGGGCTTACACAGTTTTGATCAAAATGTACACTAAGAACCTCGAATTTTTCATGTATTCAAAGTAGCAGAAATGCTTTTTCAAATACTTCCTATGTTCCCTTTGATTGCTTTTAAGTGCTAGTAGTGTGCTGCTGATATTGGATCTGTGTCCAAAACCCCATAGAGATTAATGTTACTTGTTTTCTGTATGTAAATCTGACAGAAAAAAGTGACATAAAATCCATATGAAATACTACTTGGAAATTGTGTCGAACATCAGAATCTGATGAGGAAATTTTATTCGTCATGCTGAAGTACCTTAAGAATGCTATGAATATACAGTAATAGTATCTATAAAGTATGTACACTATTTAGAAAAAAAAAATACTTGTCCAACTAGATTACCAAGCAATCGACAAGTTTCAGTACATTTCAAAGGTAGCAAATGCCTAACTGATTACATTTACTTATTGTATGTAACAATCCAATATACACATGGCAGTGGAAGTTTCAAATGAATGTACCATGTTTTAAGCAATAAGCAAGATCAATTATAAGTCTCCATACAATGTGCCTGCCACATGATAGCTTGACAACAGGCTACAATAAACAGCAATTTATAATCTGCTATTGTATTTATAGGACAATGGGAAGGAATTTGTATGGAACTGAGTTTTCCTACAATACAACGGTTACATAATTAGTACAATTGAAAAGACATATGTCCATTAAGTCCAACCAAGGCTAGGGAGAAGATGCAGATGGATGGTACAAATTAAAGTTTTATTCTCAGGGTTAGTGAGACATCATCAATAATTTTACTACTCAACCAATCTACTGTAACACATGTACTATATAAATAACTTACCCAGCAGAATGACTGTAAGTATAATTCTATGAAAAGACATTCTAACGTGAAAGATCTTGACTGAATCCTCACAATGTTTCTTGTATTCAGAATGTTTCACTCTTTTTGGAGTAGGAGGGATTAAAATTGACTCGACACAAAAGTGGAGAAACCTGTTTAAAAACTATAAATCTTGTGACCCTGGCAATCAAGTCAAGTCTGTTTTGTTTCTTTGATAATAGTATTTTCGTTGAAGTTTATCAATGCTTTTCAGTTAATTGTTAGTTTGCACTTTTTCAAGCAGACATTTATAAATTTTTGTAGATACTCTGTAAACTAAAGTTCTTTTGACTGTCAGTGCAAAACTTTTGGGCAATCTTTTAGACAGTCAAATTCTCTTAATAGACATATAGCTTTGGCAGGCTTCTTTAGGTCTCTAGGTGCCATGGCAAACCATTAGCATCCCGCAATCAAAGTGGGTTCATCTGCATCATGAACCTGATGCTCAGTTACAGGCAGGCCTCCGCAGTAATTATATAGACACAGATCCTGTGCTTATGCATTTACTATGATGTACATGTATAATATTCTGATGGAACTGCCCCTCAAAGATCATGTGGAGCAGGTGGAACAGGCACTTTCCTAATTTAACAAAGTAGTCTAAGTCAAAAGTTCCCTTAAGAATCTGGCAGAGTGCTCATTAAGAGATATGGACAGCTTTGCCCTGACATTCTTTTAATTGTTCATTTGTTTCTTAAATGTAAAATTTGCTTCTCCCAGTGTAAAAGATAGCAGTAGGGAGGGGGAGGAAGTTGTATATGACAGCAGAGGTGTATCTAGAACTTTTGCCAACTGTGGCTGTTGGTAAGTTTGCTGCCCCATTTTACAGGCCACATCCCCACTTTTCATGCCACGCCCTTCTTTACAGGCCTCTCCTTGCACTCATAAATCATAATCATCACTCATAATCATATTTTTATGACTAAGCTTATGAGTAAAAAACAGCCATAAAGATACCAGCTCGGGTCACCATCACATGACAGTGAATACAACACTGAGCCAACATGGAAGCAAAATAACCACTGACATCCAGGAACTCCTAGGAGACATCATCTTTGATGAGTCATTCTCTTCTCTGCTGGGGGTCGTTTTCTTTCCCTTTTCTTCTTCATCCAACTCAAAACACCATGACAACTTCCCATAGCCATGACTTCTTCCTGCAGAATTAAAGGGGTTATCTCACAGCAAAGATTAGTTTTAAACATGTACAGTAGGGATAATGACAGGTTGGAGCTGCCAGCAGCTTGAAAGCAGAGGGTGTTATCTCAAACAAGTAGTTAGTCTCCTTTCTTTGTTTACTTTGAGCTGTATACTGAACAGAGATACCATCTCCTGCACTCATTTCAGTGCTTTTAGAAGAGCTGTGAATGTCGAGTTTATATGATAAACTCTGCCATAGAAGCAGCCACAGCTGGACTAGAAAGAGACGTCATGCATGAATTTGAATCTGCTTTTGGCTCTGAAACAGTGTGGTGAGACAACCCTTTTAACCACAAAACATCTTAGACTTCTTATTTTTCCAGCAGTTCCCTACCAATTCCTGCCTCTGGTATTGGCACCCTAAATTAAGTAGGTAGATAGTAATATTGCCCCCCATTAAGTAGATTCTAACAACAAAAAGATTAGAGAGTATCTGGTAAAAGAGTAATAATTTTTTATTGAAAACATCTCTAAAAAGATAGCATACAAAATTAAGGCATCCATAAAAAGTCCAAAGAACAGGCAAGCCTATGGTCACAAGCACCGTGCAGTATTAGTAAATATGATGTAATTCAATATAAAGTACACTACAATCTAAATATATGTCAGCATATCTCAAATATAGCATAAGTACTGTATATTAAGTAAGGCATCTTTCATAAATATATCCCCTGATTTAAGTAGCCATATGGTGGTGTCTCTTTAATACAGTACCTCTTCAACACAGATATATTACGTAAATATAGCCATTATTCCTCCTCAACCAAGGCAGTAAACAATATGAGAAATCACCATTCCATAATGACTATTGATCTTACCGGGGAAGGAACCCCGCTTGCCACCCTGACGCGCGTTTTGCGTTAATCTACTTTCTCAAGGGGTAATAAGAAGCTACAACCCTTTCAGTGTTAAATAGTGCTGCGTCCCTGGCGCGCACCTGAAGCATTACCCGGTGCATGCGTAGTGTTCGCGGGGGACCCACTTCCAGCAGTCCCGCGCTACTGCGCATGCCCGTAAGGAAAGACTTCTGTGCAAGCGCACAGCGCGCTAAGGACACGGCAGTGGAAGCCGGCGCCCAGCTCCCCACACCGTGCACGCGGAACGCTTCAATATCACACTACTAGAACTATCAATGGGACAATGTATCAGTATAATTTGTCAAATTTAATCTTTGTCTACCATGATTTGTCAAAGAACCATTCTGCAATACATATCATATTACCTATGAAAGATGTCTTACTTAATATACTTACGCTTTATGTGAGATACGCTTACATATATATAGACTGTAGTGTACTTTATATTGAATTAAGTCATATTTACTAATACTTTATGGTGCTTGTGACCATAGACTGGACTTTGGACTTTTTATGGATGTTTCAATTTTGTATGCTATCCTTTTAGAGATGTTTTCAATAAAAATTATTACTCTTTTACCAGATACTCTCTCATCTTTTTGTTGTTAGAATCTATGTTGAAAGAGAGTGGTTTAGTGATGATAGGGGGCCCTGACTGTAAAAGGCCCAACCTGTGGAGACGTTTTGAACTTATATTTGTTTATACCCCCCCATTACGTAGGTAGGCATATATTGAATGTCCCCCTATTTGGTAGGCATATAGACCCCTAGTATGTAGATATAGTGGACCCCTGTAGGTAGATATAGTAGACCCCTGTTGGTAGATAGCTATAACTGATAAGAAAAAAAATTATACTCTCTGCTCCACTGCTGAGGAGCTAGCTCCAGGAGCTAGTGTCTGGCGAGACAGCATAACATCATCATGCCACCTACACTGGGATATTGCCACTTGCAGGTCTGAAGCATAGGGCCTAAGCCCCTGGTTTTCGGCCTAGGAGATACTGTGGCGCAGGAGGTGTGGCAGCATTACTTATTTCACACCTCCTGCGCACAGAAGTAGTCAGTCTGCGATGCAGGGAACTGAAAGCTATTTGCCATAGTTCTGCCATAGTTTTCAACTGTATGCCATCCTGCAGACACACATACAGTTGAAAAGAGGTGACGGGTCTGGGCCTGCACACAGACATGCCGCCCAGACACAATACTGGGGATGACTTATGGATGGCTTCCCTCAAATATATCCTTAAGCTACAACTGACCCTAATACAGCAAGTGGTTGGCAGGGTCCAACAGACGCTATGCAAACACCCAATCTGTATTTCTCAAAACTATAAAAAGCCCCGAACATGACCAAATGAAACTGAGACACGAAATAAAATACTTCAAC
The DNA here is from genome assembly GCA_025379985.1 of Phyllomedusa bahiana. Classification (NCBI taxonomy): domain Eukaryota; kingdom Metazoa; phylum Chordata; class Amphibia; order Anura; family Hylidae; genus Phyllomedusa; species Phyllomedusa bahiana. Next base: position 31,636 of record JAODAL010021859.1, read on the forward strand.
CTGACACTAGTGTAGACAATAGACTGCAAGACAAGGCAATCCAACACAACAGATCTAAACAGGACAGAGTTCCTGCCATTTGTAACAATGACAATATTATTTAGAGGATTTGCACAGTAGATGAGACTCTACTGAGCAGCCAATGTGGCCACTTTTTTCCCTAAACTTTGACAGTCACATCCTCTGTGTCACGGCGCTCGGCGCCGCGGCTCACCGCGGCCGTCCCCTGGCGCGTACGGGGTCCGGCGCGGGTGCCGCTGCTGCCCGCAGCCGTGGTCCTTCTGCTCCTGCCCAGGAAACCCCGTACTCACCAGTCCCCGCTCCTGTGTCTGGCTCTGACAGCCGCTGCGCGCGTACCCGCTGCTTAGGGCACGCGCGTGACGGCTGATCGGGATTTAAAGGGATAGCGCGCCGGTAATTGGCCATTGCTGGCCGCTGACCCTATTTATTGTGCACGCCTCCTACACTCTCTGCCAGTTCGTTGGTGTGCGTTAGCAAGTCTTGAGAGTGTTGGAAAGTCCTGTCTGATTACCCGTGTACCAGTCCGTTCCGCTACGTTTCCTGACCTTGCCTGTTTGCCGCCTGCCCTGACCGTCTGCCCGTCTCTGACCACGAACCTCTGTCACCTGCCCTGACCTTCTGCCTCTTCCCGACTACGCCTCTGGATTACGATTCTGTACCACGCAGTACCCCGGCGGCCATCGCAAGCAAGTCACGTCAGGGGTAGCGACCTGGTAGCCTCACGTCGCAGCAAACCCATCCCGCTTTGCGGCGGGCTCTGGTGAATACCGGGGGCTACTTAGACTCCGCTCCCTGGCATGGCTTAACTATCATCGCTTGCGGTGGTCCAGCGAATCCACCTCCGCATTACAGTACGAACTGGCCATGGATTCCGCCAGGGTACCTCTGCCTGATCTCCGGGATGTCACGACGGCAATCGCCCAGCAGAGCCAACATATTGACCAGCTAGCAGCCATGATGCAGAACCTTGCGGCCCGTCTACTTCCACCGGCTGCCGCCGCCGCACCTGCATCCGTTGCTCCGGCGTCCATTGCTCTACCTGCTCCGGCTTCGAGACCCTCTCTGCATCTGCCACTCCCCTCACGCTACGATGGAGACCCCAAGAAATGCCGTGGGTTCATCTCGCTTCGGAGCTGGACTGGAATAACGAAGCTTTGGTGGCGACGTTCTGGCAAGGTCTCTCGGGACGAATCAAAGATGAGCTCGCCGGTCGGGATCTACCAGCTGCCCTGGATGAGTTAATCCACTTAGCCACCCGAATTGACATTCGGTTCGCCGATAGGCAACAAGAGCTCCGCCTTCAACGGGAGGTCGTCCATCCACACCGTTTACCCCGCTTGGCTCCCACTTTCCAGCGACCACCTCTTCCTCCTCCGATGGTTTCCGAAGAAGAACCTATGCAGGTTGAGAGAGCCCACCTGTCCCAGGAGGAACGTTCACAGCATCGTCAGAAGCAGCTGTGTTTCTATTGTGGCGGTTCTGGCCATTTTATTGGGGACTGTCCGGTGCGCCCGGGAAACTTCCGCACCTAGGGCTCATAGGAGAGGCAACCCTAGGTATCAGAGCGGCCTCTCCCCATCTGACCATTCCCGTATTGTTGGTGTTTCACTGGCCAGCAGCTTTCAGGCCACTGCCTTTATTGATTCTGGATCTGCTGGAAATTTCATAAGCCACGAACTTGTGACCAGGTTTCGTCTCCCAGTGATTCCGTTGCAGAAGCCTATGCTCTTCGGTCAGTGGCGAATGTCTTAAGGACGCTATCCGCTTCCGCACTGCTCCCCTCACCTTGCAGATTGGGGCTCTTTGCAACTTCTCCTGCCTCGATCCTCGTCTGAAATCCTTCTGGGCCTCCCGTGGTTGCAGGACCATACCCCGACCTTGGACTGGAACACAGGTGAAGTTATGCGTTGGGGATCCGTGTGTCTCTCGCGTTGCCTGTTGAAGTCTCAACCTGCTTCTCGGTTCGCTTCCCTGAAATCTACCAAGCCTCTTCCAGGCCTACCTACGCCATACTGGGTACTTTGCCGACGTCTTTTCGAAAAGACAGGCCGAAACTCTTCCTCCGCACCGGCCTTATGATTGTCCCATAGATCTGCAACCTGGTTGTACTCCTCCCCGGGGCCAGGTCTATCCCCTCTCCGTCCCGGAGACTAAGGCTATGTCTGAGTATATCAGTGAGAACCTCCGTAAAGGCTTCATTCGTAAGTCCTCGTCTCCAGCAGGAGCCGGCTTTTTTTTCGTGGAGAAAAAAGACGGGTCTCTCCGGCCCTGCATCGACTATCGGGGCTTAAATAAAATTACAGTAAAAAAACGCTACCCTCTGCCCTTGATCTCTGAACTTTTCGACCGCCTGCGTGGGGCGAAAATCTTTTCCAAGCTGGATCTACGCGGTGCTTATAACTTAATTCGCATTAGAGAAGGCGATGAGTGGAAAACGGCGTTTAATACGCGGGATGGCCACTTCGAGTATCTGGTTATGCCATTCGGTCTCTGCAACGCCCCTGCTGTATTTCAGAACTTTGTCAACGAGATCTTCCGGGACCTACTCTACATCTGTGTTATTGTTTACTTGGACGATATTCTAATTTTTTCTCCGGATCTTGAAACTCATCGCCACCACGTCCGCCAGGTCCTCAGGCGACTCCGCACCCATCAGCTTTTTTCCAAGCCGGAGAAGTGTCTCTTTGAACGCACCAGCTTACCCTTCTTAGGGTACATTGTCTTTGATAAGCGTCTCCGGATGGATCCTTCAAAACTCTCCGCAGTGTTGCAGTGGCCACAAGCAGTGGGCCTTCGGGCCATTCAATGCTTTTTGGGATTCGCCAACTATTATAGACAATTTATCCCACACTTCTCTACGCTTGTGGCTCCCCTGGTGGCTCTAACTAAGAAAAACGGCAATCCCAAATCCTGGCCCCCGGAAGCTCAAGAAGCCTTCAACCGTCTCAAAGCTGCATTCACGTCTGCTCCGGTCCTGTCTCGCCCGGACCCTAACCGCCCATTCGTTCTGGAAGTGGACGCTTCCTCTGTGGGTGCCGGTGCTGTCCTCCTGCAGAGATCCTCCTCGGGCAAACTGCATACTTGTGGGTTTTTCTCCAAGACTTTCTCTCCTGCCGAGAAAAATTATACCATAGGTGATCGCGAATTAAAGGCCATAAAGTTGGCTCTAGAAGAGTGGAGCCACCTACTGGAGGGGGCTATTCACCCTATTAACATCTTCACCGACCATAAGAACCTCCTATATCTTCAGTCGACTCAACGCCTGAATCCCTGGTAGGCCAGATGGTCGCTATTTTTTGCCCGTTTTGACTTCCTGCTACACTTTCGGCCAGCCGGGAAGAACATCAAAGTTGACGCCCTATCTCGTTCCTCGGATACGGTGGGTCTTGAGTCTCCTCCACAGCACATAGTCCTTCCTGAACGGCTCATCAAGGCTGCCCCCGTGGATCTTCAACACTTGCCCCCCTTGAAGACTTATGTGCGTCCTGCCTTGCGGCCTAGAATCCTGAAGTGGGGACATTCTTTCCGAACAGCTGGGCATCTGGGAGTCCATAGGTCTCTACAGCTGGTCTCCCGTTATTACTGGTGGCCCACCCTTGCTCAAGATGTCAGGGACTTTGTGCTGGCCTGCACTTCCTGTGCCCGTAATAAGGTCCTTCGTCTCAAACCCACGGGCTTTCTTCAGCCTCTTCCTGTGCCGGAAAAACCATGGACCCATGTCGCCATGGACTTTGTCACAGATCTCCCGCCCTCATCTGGAAACACGGTCATCTGGGTGGTGACTGATCGTTTCTCCAAAATGGCTCACTTTATCCCTCTGCCTGGGTTGCCCTCTGCCCCCCAGCTGGCCCAACATTTTTTCCATCATGTTTTCCGATTGCACGGTCTCCCTTTGCATATTGTCTCGGACAGGGGAGTCCAGTTTATTCCTAAATTTTGGCGGGCTCTGTGCTGTCAGTTGCAGGTTCAGCTAGATTTTTCATTGGCATACCATCCTCAAACTAACGGGCAGTTAGAGAGGGTTAACCAGGTGTTGGGTACCTACTTGCGGCATTTTGTGTCCGCTCGTCATGACAACTGGTCCAATCGTCTCCCTTGGGCAGAGTTCTCCTATAACTCTTTAGATTGCGGGATCCGCTGGGGCCTCCCCCTTGTTTGTCATCTTTGGGTTACATCTCCGCCCACCTCTCCCTCTAGCTACCTCGTCTCTTGTCCCTGCCGTGGATGCCCAAGTAGAGGACATCAAGGCTCTCTGGCAACTCACACAGCAGGCCCTGCTATGAGCTTCTGCTCGCACCAAACTTCAGGCTGACAGGTATCGTAGGTCCCCGCCCCTTTTTGAGCCAGACAATAGGGTTTGGTTATCCACCAAGTACATCCGCTTCAAAGTGCCCAGTTACAAGTTGGGTCCCAAATACTTGGGCCCTTTTGTGGTAATTCGGCGACTGAACCCAATATCCTACAAGCTCCGCTTGCCCCCGACTCCACGTATCCCGAACGCCTTTCACGTGTCCCTCCTTAAGCCAGTGGTGCTGAACCGCTTCTCCCATAGATCTGTCTCGCCCTCTCTTGTCGCTAATACAGATAAGGGGGGGGGGTACTGTCACGGCGCTCAGTGCCGCAGCTCGCCGCAGCCGTCCCCTGGCACGGACGGGGTCCGGCGCGTGTGCCGCGGCTGCCCGCAGCCGTGGTCCTTCTGCTCCTGCCCAGGAAACCCCGTACTCACCAGTCCCCGCTCCTGTGTCTGGCTCTGACAGCCGCCGCGCGCGTACCCGCTGCTTAGGGCACGCGCGCAACGGCTAGTCGGGATTTAAAGGGATAGCGCGACGGTAATTGGCCATTGCTAGCCGCTGACCCTATTTATTGTGCACACCTCCTACACTCTCTGCCAGTTTGTTGGTGTGCGTTAGCAAGTCTTGAGAGTGTTGGAAAGTTCTGTCTGATAACCCGTGTACCAGTCCGTTCCACTACGTTTCCTGACCTTGCCTGTTTTCCGCCTGCCCTGACCGTCTGCCCGTCTCTGACTACGAACCTCTGCCGCCTGCCCTGACCTTCTGCCTGTCCCGACACGCCTCTGGATTACGAATTCGGTACCACGCAGTACCCCGGCCGCCATCGCAAGCAAGTCACATCAGGGGTAGCGACCTGGTAGCCTCACGCCGCAGCAAGTCCATCCCGCTTTGCGGCGGGCTCTGGTGAATACCGGGGGCTACTTAGACTCCGCTCCCTGGCATGGCTTAACTATCATCGCTTGCGGTGGTCCAGCGAATCCACCTCCACATTACACTCTGCTCAGCAAAGTCTGCTGTGCAGCCTGTTCTTTAACCATGGCCAAACCGGTTCTTAATTAAGTTTCAGCTCTCTTAGACCTACGATTTTTACAAATTCTCATTGGTTACTATAGGTTATAAGGTTAGTTTTGATATATGAAGCCCACAGTGTTCACCATGAATAAGGGAAATTGTTCCTGAAACGCGTCGGTGTGTCACTCGTGTTCCACTACCTGTTGCCTTTTCCAGGCTTTTTAAATGGATTAAATAAACTACAAGTTTTATTTGGAAGACAGAACAAGAGTCTGTGAATTGCTGGATCGTGCACTTCTCTCTTTTTTTCACAGTGGTCACTGGTAAACTTACAATGTACTTGTGATCTAAATGTGCAACCTTATATTGCATAAAAGAAGAAAAGAACAGAACAGATAGAAAGCATCTGAGAATACTAAGGTCTCTTAATCAGACACTGTGTATCACAACATCTTAGGTGTCTATTTTGACATGAAAAAGAATGTATTTCCATCTTAAAAAGGAAAATTGAAAGTTGCGATGTGGTTGGTTGCTATCAACAACTACAACCCTTTTCCTTTTCCTAGGTAAACATTTCCTTTTGCTTCTTCATGTAAATAAATGTAACTCTTCATGTCTGGTGAATAGATCAAAGTAGTCTTGGATACTATTTTTCATTCCTTCCCCCTATTGAAATAAGTATGCACGCTTGGCGAACCCGCAATGCTGGGGGGGTTGCGAGATAGTTCTGGATGAGCATTTGGCCTGTAGCCATTATATATTTATGTTCAGCTTTGTAAAAATTTAACAACAACAGATTACATGGGGAAAATTTATAATAAATTAAACCTAGTCAAACACTTTACATGGTCAAGAAAAATGGTTGATCTTGACTGAGTTTGGGTTTTTAATGCAAATGGTTTTGTAATTGTTTTTATATCTTTTTTTATAAAAAGCAGCGAAACAAAATGGGAAAACCAGCCTTATACTACTGAAACACTTACATTTTGCATATAATAAAATAGATCACAAAAAGTGTCCAAAACACATAATAAATGTGTCTGTGTCACACTGCACCAAACAATTCCCCGTTTTTTGGAATATTTACTTTTTGGCGAAATTACAAATAGAAAAAGGGGGGGTTATTGTATTTTGCTTTTTTTAAATTCCCTTTTAAAAACTTGTAGAAAACCACTGAAGTTTCTGCCCAAAATCTGAGGGGTGCAGTCAATCAGCAGCCACAGTGGTGACATTTTCTTGAGAAGTAAACAAGACTGGAAAAGGGGGAGAAAAGGGCAGCACCAACGAGGTGAGAGGGAGGGGAGCATGGCATAACTATAGCCAAAACGCCAAGGACGTACGGGCCCAAGGTTTAGGGGGCCACTCAGGTACAAAATATTGTTCTTTTTTTTTTTTATGGGGAAAATGAAATTGGGGTCTAAGATGGGCGAATTGATTCAACGAAGTGGACTTCGTTTTTGAATTTCAGGAAAACTTCGGGTTTTTCACAAAAAGAAGTTTGGGGGAATTCGCGGGAACGAAGTGTGTTTGTATTGCTAAAAATGGATGCAAGCACATGCTGACATGGGGGGGGGGAACTCGGGGGGGGAAAAAAGGAAAACCCCAAATGACATGTCAGACATCAAGCCAAAAACGGCCTTTTTTGTGACGTCCCCAAAACGCATAATACGGAGCCATGCCGTTCCCCACACGCTCTTTTTGCCCTGACATAAGCAGCTCTGCACAGCAGAGACTCACACAAAGAAAAGCTTTTAAAACACGATTTGGGGGTGGGGGGTGGGTGTCACGTTTTTTTTTTTAGAGACTGCCCCTTTATTATATTTGATTCATTTGTGGGGTATTGTAATTCAAGTCCAGGGTGGGGTTTTCTGCCCCATATACTTTAATTCCACTGGTCATTTCTGGGGGCGAAATTTTATTTTTAAGGGAAAAATTAACCCTTTTTGTGCTTTTTTTTTGAAAAATACACGGTTTTTTAAAGCACATAAGTAATTTTCCTGGTGATTTCTGGAGGATTTTAATTAAAGATTTAAATTAAGCCTTTTTGGGTTTTTATATTAGTAAAATAACAGTGTTTTAAACGCCCATACGAGTAATTTTTCCGGGTGATTTCTGGAGGCATTTATACCCAAGGGTTCCCCAAGACTTTATGGGTTATTTGCATCAAATACAGGGTGTTTATTTATTATACAGTTTCTTCATTAAACAGATTGTAAATTTTTGAAAAAAACAGTATGTCAAAACAGGGGGGGCAGGCCTTCACATGCGAGGGCACAAAATTCTGGAGGGCACGGGTACAGAACAGTAAGGGGACTCGCAGGGGGGTTTTTTTGGGTGAGGCCAGAACTGACGGTGTTATTAGGGGCAGTGTGTTGCCAGAAACCCAAGAGTTCTGAGTGGTTGAGTAGGTCATAAACTTATCCAGATGATATCTGAAAACCCCTGGCCAACAGTCGGGGGGTTTTGTCCAGATACAACTTTTTTTTTTTTTAATTCAAGGGTTGTTTTTTATAACATAATCAATAAAAAGGTAGATAGCATTAAATGGCTTTGCAAAACACAGCAAGTAATCCAGAGGGGAATTCTAACTGGAGTGTCAGAAAATCAAAAAAAAAAAAAGCGATAACCCGCAAAAAAGAAAATAGTATAAGGTGCCAAATGTGTCCAATATTCATAAGGATTGAGAAGAGCAATATAATTAGGCATAATAATGTCAAGGGTAATCACATAAAACATAAACCCAAAGAAACCCAAAAAGAACAGGGTCAGAATCCTAAGAAAAAGTATCATTATGGGGCCCTCCGTGATAAAGGGACTTTATCGGTCCGGGATAAATTTGCAAGTGAAAAACTATGATACGGCAACAAACAAAAAAACCCTCAAGACAAACAAGACAACTTTCCCCCTTTTCAATTTTACACAAAGGGAAGAGGGGGGGGGGGGAAAAGGGAGGGGGGGGAGGGGGGAGGATAGGGGGGATAGTCCCAAGATTCCACGAAGAAAAGAGAGAAAAAGAAAGAGAAAAAAAAAAAAGGGGGGGGGGGGGGGGTTGAGAATGGGGCCTATGACCCACAGTGTCACATTCCCCCCCTGTTACTAAAGGGTGAAAGCAGAAGCTTTTTTAAATTTGGAGTCAGGGGGCCCAGTTCTAACCAGAAACCTGGCCGGGTTTTTCCGGGGTGGCTAAGAGCTCTCATATGGAAACTGGAACTTCGTGAACCAATCCTCGACAGGGGGGTCGGGTGATTTCCATCGCTGGGAATAACCTTTTTTCGCGGCCTGCAATAAATGTTGAGGGGGGGTTTTTTTATAATGGGGCACCCAAGTCAAACATGAACGTAGGGCCGCTTCCGGGGTTTCGGGATAACCAAGCCCGGACTTCCTTTGAGAATCTCGTATTTGCTGTCCGGGAAATCTCCCAAGGGGGGCAGCCCCCCAAATTATGGGTGGGTTTTCCCTAGAGGATCCAAAATCCCAACGGGCTCGGGAAACCCTGCGGAATTTTATGAAGTAAAGAGGAACCCTATACCATCGGAAAAGATTTTGAAATCGTCTCTGAGCCTTCGTCACCACAGCAGCTTTTGGGAGGGGAAATAAAGATTTATGCCACTGGGAGAGAGAATGCTTTACCAGATCCTTCTCCGGGCGCACAGTATGGGGGGAGCTCTGACTGGTCGCCAGCAGAAAGCTCCGGAAGATTAGGGAGATAGAATGTGTGGAGGTGAATGCTGGGGGGACACAGTTGTTCAAATTTGGTAAAGGGGGTTTTGGGCATTGAAGGTTTTTTCCCCAAGGAGGATAAAAGGCTTCAATTGGCATATTGAAAACAGAAGAAGCTTGAGCGTAGGTCAGTTTTCAGCCCGAGAGTGAAGGAACTGACCCCTTCCCTCACCCGTGTGAGGCCAGGGACCAGCTTAGAATCCGAAGAAGGGCGGGAACCCATTCCGGGGGAAAGGGGGGATTATCTGAGATTGGTAGGAGGGGTCAGCCTATCGATTAAAAAAATTTTGGGCGTTTTTTTTGCAAGCGCTGAGGTCAGGGGATTTTTAATGTGTAGGAAAAATGAATTGGTTCCCCAGCGCAGGGTCCAGACCCAGGGGGCGATGCAAGAACAGGGGGAATATATCCCCTGCTTGCGGGTCCAAATCTTTTTTTCATCCGACAACCCTATCCCGCCCGTGGTATGCCCAGGGGGTAAAAAGTATTTTCTGCAGTCCGGGGGAACCCCAAACCCCCCCCAGGGTCTTTTGTTGGTCATTAAGTGAAAGAAAAGTCTGGGGCGGGCGGGGGCCAACAAAGATGTGAATAGGGTTGCACGCGCCGCCAGAAAGAGTTCGAATATGAACCGGTTCGCTGCACCCGATACATATGCGGGGGAGACACCATCTTCAAAATGCTGCTCTACAAAAAAAGAGAAAAAACGCTTGCCACGAAGGAGGTCCTGGAGTTCGTTTAAAATGCCATTCAAAATTTAGGGGGAAAAAATTCGACAGTGTAGTGGATAATGATCCGAGGTAGGACCCGTCCCCCCCATGGGCCCCCGTGAAAGGGTATTGGATTTAATCTGGTGAGGGCAGAAGGAGGGAGATCATATTAATGCTTCCCGATTTTGGAGCATTTATTTTAAAATTGGACCAAATACCAAAGTTTTGAAGGGTGGAAAATAAAGGGGCGGGGGGTGATGTGCGGGGGGCTGATAAATAAAGGAGGTCATCTGCAAAAAGCCGAGCACTTGTATTCGGTCCCCTTATACTAATCCTTAATGTCCGGGTTGTTAGTATGGCGGGGAGTAGATTCTTTTACACCCGGACGTAAAAGAGGGGGTAAGGGACAACCCGTGGGCCCATTTGATATTTCAAAAGGGTCCAGAGGGTTCGTTGACTTTAGTTTGCATGGGAGCTGATATAGGGCCAGTATTTTCGAAATAAAGTTGGTCCCTCCCCAGATGCGGAAGGGTACGACCAGGGATGACCAAGAAATTTTGTCAAAAGCCTTTTCGGGAATCTAGGGATAGGACCATAAGGGGGGGTTTTTGAAAACGGGCGTGAGGACTATTCCAGGGTCTTCGGGTGTTGTCCCGGGCTTCTCTGCCGGGACAAAACCCAACCCGGTCAGGATGTACGAGATCCCGGGGCACAGAATTCAGTCTATTTGCCAAAGTTTTAGTTAAACTTAACCCCTTTTAAGCCGAAAAACCCGAAAAGTAGTTAATGACCGAACATTTTTTTTTTTGTTTTGGCCCCCTTGCGTTTAAAAAGTTGTAACTTTTTTTTTTTTTCAATGCGCGTTGGGTGGGCCTGTTTTTTTTGAGACAATTGTACTTTTTTAAAAGGGAATAGTTTAAATACACTTATAAATAATTGCAGTATTTTTTTTTTATTTTTTTACAAAAACTTTTTTTTTTTTTTTTAATTTTTTTTTTTAAAATTCAATTTCCACTTAATAATTTTTAATAATTCTACAGGTTATTACGGTTTTTGTGGATACCAAAAATGTGTAGGTTTTTTTTTTGGGGTGTAAAATTTTTGTACAATTTTTTTTTTTTAAATATTTATTTTTAATTATTAATTAGTTTTTTTATTCTTTTTTTTACACTTTTTTATGGTTTTTTTGTACTTTTTTTTGACGTCCCATGAAGGGGACTGTTTTAACATTTTTTTTTTTTTTTTACACTTATAATGATTAGCATTTCATATAATGCTAAATACATGCTAAACTTTGTCAGTCCTGACACAGGCAGTGATTATGGACAGCACACAGTGCATCCTAATCACTGGCCTTCATACACAGACAAACTCTGGGGCCATGCTAGGTCCACAGAGCAGACTGTGCAGCCTGTCCCAGAGCTCTGTCGTGATACCGGGCTCCCGATCACCCTACAGAGCAGGGGATTCACTTTGATTTGCGCTTGCGGTAACGCACTCGAGCCGCAATCAAAGGTTAAAGCAACGGTTGCGGAGGTATCCTCCGCTCCCCCGATGCCTGCATGAGATGCTCTGGATGGGGCGGGTGTAGTTCAGCCCCGATCCTAGCGCAGCAAGTAGGGCCCGGGCGCCGCATAACTCCGATGTCTGCATCGAACTTTCAAAAGACAGTCGCTGCAGACGAACGCCCGCACCGCCGCCGTCAAAAGACGGTGCGCGGTTCGATAAGGTAAAAGATCCACGTTAAATAAAGAGTCGGCCTATAACTACTACAAAGGGAAGTTTTCTATTACCTGGTTTAGATAAAAGGGCGATATGTGGCCAATGTCGCCGTGGACTAGGAACGGGTTATCCGAGGAAACGTGATAAAAGTCTCGCAGAAAAAGTGAGATAATTCCTCACTAAAGGTCTTAAAAAAATTTCCTGATAATCCGACAGGGCCTGGCTTTTTCCCACTGGGGAGACCCTAAAATCACCGGCAGGACGAGAGTTCTGGGGCGGTGAAGGGTGATCTCAAGTCAAAAAAGTCAAATGTGGGAATGGACTTAGAGGAGTGGTAGGAAAGTCTTGTCCCAGACAAGGAGGTGAGCAAAGGATGAATTAAAATAAGTTCGTATAGAAGAGCATGGGAATGTTTTGTCTGATCACCTACCGTGGTATGGGCCAGTACCGCCAATAGAATACTGATTTGTAGTATATGCTACTTGGCCAATCGGTGTCTCAGATCCCTTTGCCAGCATTCTCCCACTTTTATCGCTATATTCATATAGTCTGCTACGGCCAACCTGAAAGAAATCGCGCCAGACGCTTTCCAACAACCGCCTGACCTCTAATCCTCAGCCAAAAAGTAATTTCTCATGTCAGTGTGTCCCTGCTGCAAGTGCCCGCTATGCTGGATTCAAGTGCAGCGACCTTCAGACAAAGCCGAGCTCAGTTTAGCCGATTATGTCTTTCTTCACCGCGAGCCATGCCCAAAAATCAGGACCCCCCCCCGCACAACGCACTTGAGAGCTTCCCCATTGAACTGTTGGAGTAGATGTGTCCATTCACGAGAATATCCTGCACAAAGTGTTTAATATTTGAGAGACATTCAGCTTCGAAGGCCGACATCCTTATAGTAAGTGATTCGAGAAGTCGCCAGACCAGGCAGGCCTCGTGGAAGAAGGCAGTGTCCAGCGAGCCAATAGACCGAGGGCTTGGTCAGATATAACAATGTTACCTCAAGACGTGGCAGAGCCCAAGGGAGAGCGCTATGGGAGACAAAATATAGTCCCAAACGAGCTGTAAGCTTATGGGGTGGGAGATAGAAGCTAAATCCCTGACAAAAGTGGAGTTGTAGCCACCATACATCACACAGTAGGAGCAAAGTAAAGGCTTTTTTTAATCGATTTATGTATGATAGGGCAATGAGGACCCTGCCTTAAAGAGTTGTCCAGGCCAGGGTCTAGAGTGGCGATTCAAATCTCTGACAAAGGATGATTTTTTCCCTGTTACCAACGGGATCAGCCTCTCCACTTAGGCAAGTGGAAAAAGCCAGCCTTGACCCAGATTAGGGGCATAGTACAATTAACAACTGTGAATAGTGCCCACCTATAATAAAGGATTAAAATAATGAAGGCGAGCGTTGACATCTGACCAAACAAGCCTAACCTGGTGCGCCAGAAGATTTATGGATCCACCTCAACACCCCAGGATCTGGACACCCCCGCAGTTCGCGAAATAAACAACTCAGTGGTAGTATTTGTTGCTTAAAGTGGTGGCTGCATTCCGTCTTTAAAATGATGTTTCTTGAAAGCATATCATTTTGTCCATTTGTTTATGAAAGTGGAAAAGGATCAGGGACCTCATTACTCGGATATTAAGACCCTGTGTCAATTAAAGGAAGCGGAAAGGATAATCGCAGCCATACCCTTAACTGGGAGACAAGCAGTGGAGGGGGAGGAAGTGGGGAGGAGGTGAAAACCGGGGAAGGAAAGGAGAGAGCTTGAACACTTCCACAGATACACAAGCACCCTCACAACCAGGAAGCAGGCAAAGGGGGGTACTGGAAGCCTGCAGCTGAACTGAAGCGTGACTGTAGCGAGTCAAATATCCCAAGGCCTTACAAAGGGCCCGTATCGGAAACAAACCTACTGGGGGTAGGTGGAGACAAATGAGGCAAAGACAAACACATAACACACCTGAGCTCCACCATCTATATGCAACAAACAAATATAGTAAGTGGCTGGCTCACCCGAAGTTGGAAAAAGACAATGTGCAACTTAACTAGGGGAGTCCTATTAAATAAGGAGGAAATAAAGAAAGGAGGGTGGACCAAATGGTTTAACTAAAAGAACAGGCATCAATCATCAGCTGTCCATCACTGGAATTTTAACCTAAAATGGTCAAAAACAAGCACGCCGGCCATAAAGTGATTCAAAGGATACACTCAGTGAGACTTCAGGTGGGATTGAGGTAGTAGAAGAAGCAGTGGTGGTGGCGCCGGCGTCAGTTTTCTCCGATGGTAATGGCTGCGTAGATCTGGCGTTTCTCGAGGTTGAGGCTGATGGTTGTATGAGTCCAGGAGGGCCAAGGGGGGAGGACATCTCAGGACTGGTTGCAGCCCTTGAAGAACGAAGGAATATCGTCTGGGGATCGATTGAACGATTTTCCTTTTTCACGTATGAAGAGGCGAAGGGGAAGCCCCAGCGAATAGGGGATGTTACCTCCAGAAGGGACAGCCAAGAGGGGTTTAGAGCAGCCCTTTGGTCAAGTTATGCTTATGAGAGATCTTGGAAGAAGAAGTATGGGAAACGGTCCCTGAAGAGAAGAACACTGCCCACTGGACGCGCACAGCCGTCAGAATGTCGTCTAATCTGGTTAGAAATGTACCCGCCATGACGTCCCTTGGTTTCTTGGGATCCATCACCGGAGGGCGGATGTGCTTCCTGTTGAGCACTGTCCGATCCGATAGGGGCGTAGGGGCTCTTCCGAGCAGGTCATTGAAGATAGTTAGGAAGAGCTGGGTTAGTAGTCGCATTGGTGGAACAGACTCAGGAAGGCCGCAATCCTGATGTTGTTGCGCCGCTCCGATCTCGAGTCGTCGATGTGTTTGTTGTCATGCAAAGATTTTGAGAGGAATGCTGGACGCAAGAGGATTGTAGCGCCTGACAACAATGAGGTAGATTGCTGAGAGTGGTCTAGATTCCACTTTGGAAATTCACCGAGAAAGTATCAGAACGAAGGAGAAGATGTCCTGTCTGTGCATTCCCCTAAGAGGTGTTTGGCTAGAGCGAGAGATCGGATTTCTGGAAGGTAAGGACTGGATAAGACTTTGCAGGTCAGATAATGTGATTGGTCTGTCCTTCCCTGTCGCTGCACTGGGAGCTCCTGTTGAATCCTGGATGACTTGCTCCGAGCGTGCGGAAAGATATAAAGGCAGATGAGGAGAGGCTAGAGGCTGCTCTGGTTCAACTAGATCCAGCAACCTGTTATGGGTGGCAGAATGGAACCGAAGCAGTAGCCACAGTAAGACGGACCAGCCACAGTCTAGCAGAGGAATAAGAGGCATTGACTCCACTGCTGGCATGTGTAACTGGCAGGACCGCCCCAGGAAGAACCCGTGACCTTTGTCTTTGAGGCTGTGGCAGCAGGAGAGACAGGTGTATGCCACTGGGGCGGAACCAGGGTTAGGCAGGGTCCCATGATCAGGTTGACTTTGTTGATTGACAAGTGGGCTGGGACAAAGTTCTGAAATTCCCGATTCTCTCTGGCCAAGTTATCAGGGCATGCCGTGATCCCTTGGGTGGGAGAGCTGATAAAGCCCATTGCAGGGGTGACCGTTATCGTGGCCCCCGTTGTAGGGGCTCTGCAGGCAGTGCCAAAGAATGTATGAGGGGTGTGTGCAGGCAGGCCTGCGACCCAGGGCACTGGTGAGTCCAGAATGGATGAATTGGGCCGCATATGGCGTCATAATCCACCAGTCAATCAAGCTGATGTACTGTGCTATGCAGGAGCCCTGTGTTTCCCCCTGGGGCTGTCCCCGTTGGTCCCTAGGGGGCCAGTGTCCGTGCCCTGGGGGCTTAGAGGTCCGGCTCGGCCGAGTTTCTGATGTCAGCGGGGCCCCAATCCCTGAGAGCTGGGGGTCGGTGCGGCTGCTGTAGTTGCTGCGCGCGGGGACGGGGAAGTCGCGGCCTCATGCATCTAATAGAGTGAACGCCGCATGTCTCATACCACATGCTGCGCACGTCCTGCCGACACGACGGGCACCGTTCCTCCGGTGCCAAACGGGCGAAGGGACGGACCGGGCAGAGTCTGAGGAACGCTACAGTTATTCATTGCGGCTAGAGAGCCTGCAACCTGAGCTGAGGGCGGAGGAAGTGTCCCGTACGGCAGCACCGCAAAGCGCCTCGGCGCAAATTTTTGAGTTCCAGCGGTCCTGCGGCGTCCGAACAGGCCACGGCTGATACATGGTAAAAAAGGCTCCAAGTACACCCCGAGGACCGTGGGGACCGTGTAGAGGACCGCAGCCCCCTGTTCTTTGTTGATTTCCCCATGATGAAGGGTTAGAGCCGGCCCTTGTTAAGCAGCGATGCCGGACTCAGGGACAAAACGTCTCACTCCTCCTGTCCTAGGACGACGCCCGAGCCCTCATCATATACAACTCTTAGTTGAGCATTGCCCTGGAACAGGTCAGCGCCCCTCACCTGTCCTCACCCACCACAGACCCGTACAATGTCCCTCAGCCAGAGAACTAGTATGAGGACGGCTCACGCAGCGCCACAATACAGCGAGGACGAACTCATTAGGACATTCAGAGTCAGCTAACTAGGCAGCGAAAAGGTGGACAGACATCCCCAGGTTCTTGCAGTATAGATGTGGGAAGAGTGGCATGGAGGTTTTATGGCGAGCGGTCAGTCTCTGCATACCCAAACCGTTGAGGAGGACACAGTGACAATCAAACACTCATAATATAAAACGTGGTGTATGAATCCAGATTTCAGCGTTACACCTGGTTTTCAAATCAGCGAATGTAACTTGAACTGAAGGAGACCATAACTACAGGGAATGTTTTAGGTGCTTATTTTGCATCTGTGCCATTTCTGATTGAATTCAGTACAAAACTGGAATGGGACAGAACAAAAAAGAAGCAAAAGCAAATGCTGCAAAACTGGCTTTGGATGAAGTTCTTCAGTATGAAGAATGTGAATCGTATATCCAAATTACTGAAAGTAAAAACACAAGTCCTCCTGGAGGCCCTCCTATGTTACCGGTGGAACAAATTACATCCACACAGATTTCAAGTGGTTTAAGAAAGCAAGTTGATAAACATTCATTTGTTCATGAACAGATAACACAGGTGATAAAGGAAAAGTTTGCTCAACTTGTATCTAGGTGTCCAGATTTTGAAAGCTGTATTAATAATGGAAAAAGCTCCTCACACAACCGCCTCCAAGACTATAAGATAAATAACAATAATAATAATCTTTAGAGCCTATGGAGAAAGCGTTTCCTTCAGCCTCATCTGTCATATCCGTGTAACGTACCTCTTGCCTCCATCCCTTGACCACGAACCATTGCCGCCTATCCTGACCTTAGAGTCTGCTCCCTGGCGTGGCTATTGCCATCGCTTGTAGTGGTCCAGTGGATCCACTGACGCTGTCCGTGACAACACGAAGCAGTGGAATGATGTTATTCATTCCGTAGTCCTGGCGACTGACAAATAACGTGTCCACATGAAAGGGTCTGAGCAAACGACAGGTGTCACGCATGAGCCGCCACTGGCCGACATGAAAATTACACAATGGTGTACTCCTGTCCGCTTGGATCATCAATAAATCATTAATTTCCTTTCTCTGTTCATAGAGTCGTTCCAACATATGAAGGCTGAAATTCTAACGTTTGGAAATGTCACATATCAGTCTATGTTGGGGAGTCCGGTCTGCCGCTGCAGCTTAAGGAGGGTGTGCTTGGCGGTGTAAGAATGGCTGAATTGCATGCAAAGTTTCCTGGCCATTTTTAGAATGTCTTGCAGATGGGTGTAAGACTTGAACAACCAGATTGAACATGTATGCCATGCAGGGAGCATGGCTCAGCCCTCCTCCTACGCAGCACGGACACCATGTTCTTTCCATCGTCTGTCACAATGGTTCTAATTTTCAGTTGTCGCGGAGAAAGCCACAAATCGATGTCATTTTGCATGACCTGGAGCATTTCCTCCCTTGTGTGACTTTGTTCTCCCAGGGGAATACTCCTGTCCAATTGGATCATCAAAAATCGTTAATGGCCTTTCTCTGTTCATCAATTTCCCCCTGTTCATAAATTTCCCCCTGTTAATATATTTATTCCTGTTCATCAATTTCCCCCTGTTCATAAATTTCCCCCTGTTAATATATTTATTCCTGTTCATCAATTTCCCCCTGTTAATATATTTATTCCTGTTCATCAATTTCCCCCTGTTCATTAGTTCCTGTCTGCCCGTGTACCCGACCTTTCTGCTACGTTACCTGACCTCGAATCTCCGCCGCCTGCCCTGACCTGTTGGCCTGACCTTTGACTACGAGTTTTGTCTTACAATTCGGTACCTCGCTGTGTCTCGGCTGCCACCGCAAGCTACTCGCGCCAGGGGTAGCGACCTGGTAGGACTCCCGCCACAGAAAGTCCATCCTGCCTTGCGGCGAGCTCTGGTGAAAACCGGGACCTACTTAGACCCCGCTCCCTGGCGTGGCCGCTACCACCGCTTGCGGTGGTCCAGAAGAGCCACTACCCGTGTCGTTACAATGGCAGAAGTGAATGCCAAGATTCCTGGCCAGTTCTTTGAATGGTGCAGAGTCCACCACTTGAAAAGGGAGGGACTCCAGTACCACCAACTTAGACAGGAGCACGGTCAGCTTCTGCACTTAGGGATGGCTAGACGCATACTGCTGTCTCTTGGCAATCGTCTCGGTGAACAACTGCTGGCACCATAAGTGCCGAGGAGCAGTAGTATCTGGACAGGTAGATGATGTAATAGACAGGGAGTTGTCTTCAGCAGAGGTGGTGAAGCCTTGACTGCCTGAAATGGGAGGCGTGCCACTGGGTGCTGCTGCTGTTGGGACAGGATGGACCACCACATCTGAAACACGTATGGTGACACTGCATGATATTGATGCAGGGCCGTGGTGCCAACGTTAGGTCCCTGGTCACGTTTTACTTTCTGCCCGCAGATTCTACATATAGTTATGTTCGCCTCCTCTGGTGTCTCGTCAAAAAACTGGCACACTGCCGAGTAGGTGACTGTTTACGCCGTTTACCCAGTGAGCCCCTGTGCCGCTACTTTCTGGGACCTGCAAAGTGGGTGATCTATATCGTGGCCGTTTGGCTCCCAGCCTCGCACTGCTGCCACCCTGCTGACTTCCGGCCACACTACCGACTTACGGGCTGCACCACTGCCTGAAATGCTAGCTGCCGCTCTCTTCTCCCAATGATAATGATGAAGCCCTTGTACACTGTTGGTCTGGGTGAGCTCATAGCATCACATGGCTTTCAAAACCACCAGTATGCTGATGACACCCAACTTTACATCTCTGGCCCAGACATTAACTCTCTACTGTCCAAGATCCCAGATTGTCTGTCGTTCAAATCCTCCTTATTCTCCTCCCGTCTCCTAAAACTTAATGTAGAGATAACGGAATGCTTCCAGGGCCGGGACAATGGGTAGTCGAGGGTAGGCGACAGCATAGGGCGCCACTTCATCCCACGGAGAAAAGGGTGCACATGGAGTGGGCTGAATTTTCCATTTGGGGTGCACTTTTGCCTTGATTAACTAGGGCACCTTACCTTGTCCCAGCCATGCTTGCTTCACCCGGCTCCCAAGTGCGATTGGCTACATCGATTAGTGTTTGCCTGTCACCGCCGTCCACCTCAATGGTGTTGCTTTACAAAGCATGACCACTCACAACATAACCCCACATTGCAACTCTTCTCATCACTATTTGCCCGCTTCTGCAAGAAGCAGTGGATGTCTTCCCCACCTCTTTGCTGCCCACTGTCCTCAAAGAGTTGGTCCTCACTGTATAGTGGCACAGAGGCCACAGCACATATTAGTTCTCTGGGTGTGGGAAGCGAACAGGACAGAGGTGGGTTGAGGACAGGTGAGGGCCCCTCACCTGCTCCCGACCATGCCAACTACAGGTTGTGTCTGACAAACCCACCGACTCTTGGCATGGGTTGTCAGATGTCATCTGGGAGAAAGTGTATGACCTAGTGAGTGTGTGGTCAACACATGGCCGCTAGATGACACTGGAAGCTTTGGCCTCGGAGGGTGACCCCTGCTGTGACGTCCCCTTACTGTGCTGCGACCTGCGGTGGCTCCAGGAACCTACTACTGTGTTCTTTGGCGCTATTGTAGGATCTTAGCCCTCAGCTTGTTTTTTTTCCAGCTGGCGCTGCCATAACTTTATCAGGCTGCATTCCCACTTCAGTTTTTTTGGTCAGTTTTGCCACCGTAAGTGCCCAGGGAATTGAAGAGTGAAGCGATTCTAAGAGCGGCGGCAGTCATGTGCGTGTCATACTAAAACACAGCTGTCACGGCGCACGTTTCCGCCGTGAAGCAGCAAGGCACGGTAGGTGTTAATCCCTCTAGTCAGTCGACACACCCAGGGAGAAGCCGGGCTGATGAGCTTAGGAGTGACAGCTCGGCTCCTAATCAATTCAGAGGGTGTGTCGCACTGGCCCATAGGAGGGCCCAGAGGCCGCACCAATCGTCTGCTGGGGAGGGCTCTGGGTTCCTCATTTAAACTCCCTCATTTCACTTAGTCCTTGCCTGAGAAAGGTTTCCCCTTGCTTTTTCCTGTGTTTCCTGTTGATATTTGCTCTCCTGATATCTGACCTTGGCTCGCTTCCTGACCTCGCCTTTGCCTCCAACTTTGTACTGCGCTCCTGACTGTGTTTGGACCCCGGCTTGTTTTTGACTATTCTTTTGGCTTACCTTTCTCTGCATACACGTTCTCGTTCTGTGACTGACCCAGACTGTTGAACTTTGAGTTTTCCTGACGGCCCTGCACTTAGCAGCGTAGGGGCTGTCGTCCAGTTGGGGTCTGCCACCTAGGGCAGCACGCCAAGTAGGCAGGGACAGTGGGCTGGGTGGCCGTCAGGGCCCACTGCACCTCCTCTGACGTGACAACAGCATTGCATGAAGACCAAACCAAACCTCTGCATATTTAAGCATGGCACAATGTTCTACAGCACCCTACAGGCTCTCTGCAGCCAGGAAATAGCTGTTTTCTAACATGATTAAGTCGGGCCGACAATAATTTTGTCGGGAAATTCGGCGAAGTCGGCGAATCGAATTTGTGCGAAATTCGCCCAGCGCTATTGGTGTCTTTCTGTTCTCCAGCAGTACTATTTGGCTTTCCTGATATATGGTGGAATTATTTATACTTCCGCTGCTGTTTTAGTTTGCTGTCATTAGGTGGTGAGGCTCCGTCTCATTTTGCTATGGGGCCCTATGAATTCTAGTTACGCCCCTGGTGGTGAATATATGTTCTTTATTTTCTAAAGCCACTAGAACACTAAGGGCCACATGTATGAAAACTGTCTAGGTCTAAAACTCACTGTTGCCCATAGCAACCAATCAGAGCGCCTCTTTAATTTTTCCAGAGCACTATATGAAATGAAAGGGGTGCTCAGATTGGTTGCTATGGGCAACAGTGAGTTTTAGACCTAGACAGTTTTCATACATGTGGCCCTTAAAGTAAATTAATAGAAAAGTGAACAACCCCTTTAACCCAATGAGCAACTGATGAGCATTTATAGCAATATTATTTAATGGTATCTATAGAACCTCGTATCCTGCAGGTATAGGGTCTGTAAGTACACGATTACCTGGGGACACTGACTTTAGCGTCTTAGTATTTTCCAGGTTTATCACTTCCCTGTAAACACTAGTTTCTGTACAGACAGGGTTATCAGCTTTGAGGAACGAAGAAGTAGAAAAAAATTAAACAGTTTTTCCATGAAGCAAAAGCAGTTTCAAATTTCTTCCAATGAGTTCCGCATCACAGATATCACAGAGCTGTTCTTCATGTGGTTGATGGATCACGTGGATGGTACAAATTGCTGCTTCTCAAACCATGGGAGACATCTATGAACGGGGCTGTGTCAATTTTCTGTCAAAATCAAATTGAGGATTTGTTACATCCAACAGAGGGTGCTTGAGCTTCTCAGCTCCTTTCCCATATGGCCTTGTGATATGTAGATGCTTCGTGGAGTGCAAAAAGGCAATTTCAAATCTCCACACGCCTATATAGGCGCTCTCCCTAAGGAGAGATCTTCCCTTTCTGAGGCACTCATGGCCTCCCATGGACAATCCAGCATCGCTCTTCTCTGTACTGACGAGGGGCAAAACCCCGAAACGGCTGTATACAGATGGGTGACGGTGGCTTGGCTAAACATCCCATCTTGCTTTCCAAAGACCCAGTGGGTCAAAAGCAAATCAAGTATTTGTTTCATCCAACAGAGGGCGCTTGAGCTTCTCAGCTCCTTTCCCATAATGTCTTGTGATAATAAAATTTGGAAAATCAACTCACAGATCATTTGAATTAATAATAGATTGCAGTCTATCTTTATTCCGCAGTCTTATCTCTAGCACAGGAGTTTGTGTTACCCAAATTAATGACAAGTTTAAATCTTAAAGGGGTTGTCTCACTATGTTGATTCATCTTACCTCAGTCCTGTTTTCTTGGTTTCACTTTAAATTCAGGGGCGTGTTTACTGGCTGCAGTAGAAGCCAGGTCTGTAGCTATAGCAACCAGTGCTGGCAGCCTATCATGAGTGATTGAACAGGTCTATAGCGACCTGAGGAGCTGATGCAGACCATACAAGACCGGGTATCTAGGAATAGGTAGGACACTGTTAATGGACATATATTGCAAAGTGACTTGTTTTTGCAAGATCTTTAACATAAAAATCAATCCTTGTAGTGAGACAACCCCTTAAGAGCTCTGTAGCTATGTGCATTTATTACAGATTATAAACCTTCTGCATTGATGTCACTGCATTGATGTAATAGGAATAGCAAATACTGATATGCCAATCACTGCTGTGGAACCACCCGCAACCTCAACAGAAAATATGACTCTGAAGTTGGCTGTGGCACTGTGAAAAAGCATGGTGAGACAACCCATTTAATTACATATGGATTCTGCTCAGAAACTGCATTGAAGACAAGATGTGGATTAATCCCATTGACTGGGGCTAATTTGTGTCCAAAACCAGGATGACATTCACCACAAATAAAGTGAAAATCTAGTGGAAAAATTTATTTTGCAAGTAAGGTTTTCTAAAAATAAACTAAATTCAAAATTAAAAAAATTTAAAAACCCTGTAGGCACTCATGCCCAAGCCCCATTTGGGGACAGTCCAGGGGACCCATTTTTGCCCCGGGGAATCATCAATTTTTTTTTAAAAACAGGGGAGGGAAACCCCTAAGGGCCTTCCCTATTCCCTCCCAACTCCCGATAGCCGCCAAAATTTTCCTGGTGTCGGGAAAACAACAGTTTTTAATTTTGATAAAAAAAAATTTTCCAGGGTTCTTTAAAATAGAATGCAGCTTTATTTGAGGCAAAACAGGATAAAATCTTGAGAAAACAGGAGCAAATTTTTAGGTTTCAGGATTTATGTATTTACCCCCTTAATCGGGCTTCTAAAAAAAACCCAACACACCAGTCTTTTGTATGCTAGTTGATTAACATCCGCCCATCATACAGGTGTGTGGGTGGTATAATAGGAACAAAATCTTATTGTGGAACATAAAGACATAGACCCAAAATTTTTTTTTTAAAAACAAAAAAAATTGGGGTTTTTTTTTTCCCTTTCCCCTTTTTTTTTCCCCTGGTTTTTTTTTTTATTCCCCCCCTTTTTCCCCTTTTTTTTCCCAAAAAAATTTTTTTTTTTTTTCCCCTTTTGGGGTTTTGGGAAAACCCGGTTTTGGGTTTTTTCCTAAAAGGGCCCCCCTTTTTTTTCCCCCCCCCCGGGGGGGTTTTTGTCCGGGGCCTTTTTCTTTAAAATTTTAAATTTTTTTTTGGGGAAAAAAAACCCCCCCAAAATTTTTTTTTCCCCCCCTTTTTTTTTTTTTTTTTATTTGGGGGTTTGTGTTTTTTTTTTTTTTCCCTTTTTTTAAACCCCTTTTTTTTCCCTTTAAAAAATTTAAAAAAAAACCAAAAACCCCCCCCCCCCAAACCCCCCCCCCCTTTTTTTTGGAAAACCCTTTCCCCCAAAGGGGGCCCCGGGGGGGGGGAAAAATTTTTTTTTTAAAAACCCAAATTCCCCCGGGGGGCCCCAACAAAAAAAAATTTTTTTTTTTTCCTTTTTTTTTAAAAAAAAACCCTTTTTTTTTTTTCCCCAAAAAATTTTTTTTTGTTTTGGGGGGCCCCCCCCCCCCCCCCCCCCCCCCCCCCTTTTTTTCCCCCAAAGGGGGGGGCCCTTTTTGGTTTAAGGGAAAAAAATTTTTTAAAAAACCCGGGGGAAAAACCCGGGGTTTTTAAAAAAAAAAAAAAACCCCCCCGGGGGGGGGGAAGGGGGGTTTCTTGGGTTTTAAATTAAAAAAAGGGGAAGAAAACCCCCCTTTTCCCCCCTTGGCCCCCCATTGGGGAAAAAAACCCCCCAAAAAAAAGGGGGGGGGGAAAAATTTTTTGGGGGGGAAAGAAAAGCGGGGGGGGGAAAAAAAAAGGGGCCCCCCTTTTTTTGGGGGGGGTTGGGGGGGGGGAAAAAACCCCCTTTTTTTTTTGGTTAAGGGAAGGGGGGGGCCCCCCCCCTTTTTAAATTTTCCCCGGGGGGGCCAAAAAAAAAAAATTTTAAATTTTTTTTAAAAAAAAGGGGAAATTTAAAATTTCCCGGGGTTTTTTTGGGAAGAAAAATTTTTTTTTGTAAAATTGGGGGGGGGGAAAAAAAAAAATTTTTTTTTTTTTTTTTTTTTTTAATTTTTTGGGGGGGAAAAAAAAAATTCCAAAAAAATTTTTTTTTTTCCCAAAAAAAATTTTTGGGGGGGAAAAAAAAAAAAAAAAAAAAAAGGGGGGGGGGTGTGGGGCCCCCCGGGGGGGGGGGGTGGGCCGGGAAAAAAATTTTTAAAAATTTTTTTTAAAACCCCTTTTAGGAAAAAAGGGGGGGGGGGTTTTTTTTGGGGTTTTTTTTTTTGGAAAAAGGGGAAAACCCCCCGGGGAAAAAAAAAATTTTTTTTTTAAAATTACCTTTGGGGGGTTTTTTTTTTGGGGGGTGGGGGGGTTTTTTTGTTGGGGTTCCCGGGGGGGGAAAACTTTAAAAAGGGGGGGGTTGGGAAGGGTTTAAAAGGGGAAAAGGAAAAAGGGGGGGGGGCAAGGGGGAAAGGGGGGGGTCTTTTTGGGGGGGGGGTTTGGGGGTTTTTTGGGTTGGGAAAAAAAACCGAATTTTTAAAGGGGGTGGGGGGGGGGGAGGGGAAAAAAGGGGGGGAGGGGAAAAGGGGGGGGGGGGGTTTTTTTGGGGGGAATTTGGGGGGCCCGGGGGAAAAATTTGGGGGGGGGGAAAAAAAAGGGGGTTTTTTTTTTTGGGGGGTTGGGGGGGGGGGGAAAAATTTTTTGGGGGGGGGGCAGGGGGGGGGGCGGGGGGGTTTTTTAAAAAACCCCTTTTTTGGGGGGGGTTTGGGGAAAAGGGGGGGGAGGGGGGGGGGGCGGGGGGGGGTTGAAGGGGGGGGGTTTTGGGGGGGGGGGTTTTGGGGGAATTTTTTTTTTGGGGGAAAGGGGGGGCCCAAGGTTTTTTAAAGGTTGATGGGGGGAAAATTGGTGTGAGGCTTTAGCAGTTACTTGGTCTTTGGTGACCTTGGTTGGGGCAGTTTCAGTGGAGTGGTTTGGGGTCGGAAGCCTGTTTGGAGGGGTCAAGGAGAGGTTGGAGGACGTGGGGGACGTTAAAGATAGACATGCTGTTCCAGGGTTGGATGCAAAAGGGAAACCCGGGAGATGGGCCCAAAACGTTGGACGTGAGGAGGGGTCCGAGAGATGGTTTTTTAAAGGATGGGGTGATGGTACATGTTTAAATGAGAAAGGGAAGATGCCGGGGTTTAAATGATAGATTAAAAAGGTGGGTGAGGGCTGGGAAGATAACAGTGCTGAGGTTGGGAGAGAGGATGGCAGTGGGTAAAGGTTTTTACAGGTGTGAGGTTGGATTTGGCCCCAACTGAGAGGAAAGGTTATCGGGGGACTAACGTGGGAAAAGCGGGTTTTTGGGAAAGTGTTCAGGGGGGGTGTGTCGGGGAAAAGGGGGGGTGGTGGTGGGAGGGTGGAGGTATAGAGGGGGGAAAAGTGGGGATGTGGGTGAAGCTTTCTCTGATGAGGGATCTTTTTTTTTAAGAAGTGAGTGGCAAAATGTCCGCTGATAGGAGAGATGGGGGGGGAGGTGCGGGGGGGGAAGGAGAGAGTTGAAGGGTTGAAAAAATGTTGGGGTTGTGGCGGGAGGATATGATGGTGGTGAAGTTCCTGTTTGGCGGTAGGAGTGCAGACTTAATGTTGTGTAGGATTGTTTGATGAGGGAAGTCGGTGGTGGAGCGGGTTTTTTTCCAGCGGGTTCGAAATTTCTGGAAGTTCGCTCGTTTATTATTTTTGGTAGCATTGCCTAAACTGGAAACTTTGGGTCAAAGTTTTGGGTATTCTTCACAGTTTTCACATATTTTGTAGAACTTTGGCCCTTCCCCCTGACAAAATGGTGTAATAGCCATTTTTGTAGGTCGCCTTGTCACACTCCCCTTTTAGCTTTCCCCGTAAATTTTCAATAGGATTGAGTCGGGCTTTGTGATGGCCACTCCAAAAATTCCCCCTTTCCCTTAACCCAAAATTGGTAACGTTTGGCAGTATGTTTGGGTCATTGTCCCTTTGGAAGACCCATTTCTGTTATTTTACGTTGGGGGTGGTGTTCCCCCTTTTTCCCTTTTTTTTCCCAAAAAAAATTTATGGTATTGTAAGGATGAGGGGAATTTCTCAAAAAAATTTGATTTTTCCCAATTTTGGGCCCAAAATTTTTCCCCCCCAAATTTTTTAGTTCCGGGAATTTTATTCACAAAGAAACACAAAAAAAAACGCTAATTTTCCTGGCTGCAGAGAGGCTTTTTTGGTGCCCGTTGAACATTGTGCAGAAATATTTCATTTGGGGCGTGGTTGGGATGGAAAAAAATGCTGTGATTTGGTTTTGCATGCGATGAAGGCGCGCTTCCCGAATTTGCTTTCCCCCTTTACTTATCTGGGCAGGGTTTCGGAGTCAAAAAATGACAAAATAGTGGGAAAGCAGCCTATCAAAATAATTTTCGGGCAGATAGAAAGAACTGGGGAGAGGGCCAAAAAATCCCACATTGGCCAAAAGCGCACTCCTTTTTTCACCTCAAACAGTGATTCCCAAAATTTATGACAGGGAACCCGTTATGGGGAAACCTGTTAAATGTAGACCCCCCCCCCCACCGAAAAAAGTGGGGGGGGGGTGTCGGGGAGGGAAAATTTTTTGGGCTTTACTGACATTTTGCCCTTTCTTTTATCCATCAGTGTCCGGGTTTTTAAACGATTTAAAAAATCCTTAGTAGTGCCCCAAAAACCCAAAGAAACAGAAATTTTATCAAAAAAGAGATGGGCAAGTTTAAATTTAATATTTGCATGTTTTCTGTGTTTTGTTTCCAAATCCGCTTTTTGGTACCTTAAACATCAGACAAGCCTGATGAAACAAAGTACCCTGTCATTCCCGGCCCCTTTGGGCTTGTCCCAAGACACCCCCTTTGGGTTGTGTTACTCCTTTTCATTCCCTTTGACCCGATTTTAAAAAGGGGGAAAAAAACAATTTGTGGGGGGAAAATCAGAAGAGGGGGTGGAGGGTGGAAAAAGCTTTTGGGGAAACCCCCAGGGTGGTGAGTGAGAGGTTTTTTTAGTTGGGGAGCAGCATGGTGGCCCCAGAGTGGCACCAAAGAAAGAGTGTGCAGGGGGGCGCCCATCATGAGTAGGCCATCAAGGGAAATAATGACAGATTGTGGAGGTGGCAGCAACATGAGTAGGCCACAGAGTGGCACAATGACAGATTTGGAGGTGACAGCTGCATGAGTAATTGTCACAGTTGGTGGTAGTGGATCTGCTGGACCACCGCTAGCGATTGTGTAAGCCACGCCAGGGAGCGGAGTCTAAGTAGAACCCGTTTTCACCAGAGCCAGCCGCAAAGCTGGATGAACTTGCTGCGGCGGGAATCTACCAGGTCGCTTCCACTGGCGTGACGCTTGCGGCGGCAGCCAAGGTAGAACGTGGTACAGTGTCATGAGTCGTAGACGTAGTCGGATACAGGCACTAGGTCAGGACAGGCGTCAGAGGTTCGTGGTCGAGGGACGGAAGCAGAACACAGACAAGGCACAGGGAACGCTTTCTCTAAAGGCTGAAAAGGCACTAAAGATCCGGCATTGTGCTGCCGGGGGTGGAGCCCCTATATAGGGTCAACGGCCGGCAATGGCCAATTACCGGCGCACTGGCCCTTTAAATTTAAAGAAGCCGGCGCGCACACCCTAGGGGGCAGGGCCGCGCTAGGGAGCGAGGAGACAGGAGCGCGGTCAGGTGAGTACGGGGAGTGAGTGCGCCCACGGTCCAAGGCACGGACCGCGGGGCTACTCGCTCCCAGCGCAGGGGAGCGGGCAGAAGGGTGGATGTGCCTGCAGCCCGACCCTCGGGTTGCGGCGCCATCCATGACACTACCCCCCCCTTTTGGCCTCCCCCTTTTTCTAGCCCGGAGGAATCTCCGAACTAATTCATGGTCCAGAATGTTCTCCTCCGGCTCCCAAGACCTTTCCTCGGGCCCGAACCCCTTCCAATCAATGAAGAAATATCATTTCCCTCTAAACCTCCTCTCACCCAGCCTCTCCTGGACCAAAAAAAGTGTTAGAGGCATCAGCCACAGGCAACGGAGGGACTGCCATCTAAGAGAAATGAGTCGGGACCAAGGGTTTTAGTAGAGAG
Source organism: Phyllomedusa bahiana (assembly GCA_025379985.1). Lineage (NCBI taxonomy): Eukaryota > Metazoa > Chordata > Amphibia > Anura > Hylidae > Phyllomedusa > Phyllomedusa bahiana. The sequence goes on from JAODAL010021859.1 coordinate 59,842, forward strand.
ACATGAAAGAAGTTCGGGATGCGCATGGTAGGTGTGAGCCGGAATTTATATGCCACCGGATTTATGCGTTTAAGCACCTCAAAAGGTCCCACAAAGCAGGGTCCCAGTTTGTAACTCGGAATCTTGAGGCGGACATATTTGGCTGACAGCCACACCTTGTTACCCGGGGAGAAAACTGGAGGAGGGCTTATTCTTCTATCGGCTTGAGCCTTCGTGGGCCCTGAAGCACGGAGCAGAGATTGGCGGGTCAGAGCCCAGATGGCCTTCATATCTTGGACCAACGCATCCGCTGCCGGGACCTCAGACTTGGATGCCAGCGGGAGTGGTGTGCGGGGGTGCAGGCCATACACGATGTAGAAGGGAGAAGCACCTGCGGACTCCGAATCTAGGGAATTATAAGAAAATTCAGTATACGGAAGCAAGTTGGACCAGTCATCCTTTCGAGCCGAGATGAAGTGGCGCAAATAATTCCCAAGAACCTGGTTGACTCTCTCCACCTGACCATTCGTCTGGGGTTGGTAAGCCGAGGAGAAATCAAGCTTCACCTGCAGTTGAGAACAAAGGGCCCACCAGAATTTAGAAACGAACTGGACCCCTCGATCCGAGACGATTTGCAGGGGAAACCCAAGCACACGAAAAATGTGGTGAAAAAACAGATCGGCCAGGCACGGGGCAGAAGGTAAGCCTGGCAATGGGACAAAATGCGCCCTTTTAGAAAACTGATCTGTGACCACCCAGATAACGGTATTACCGAATGAGGGGGGAAGATCGGCTATAAAGTCCATCGCCACGTGAGACCATGGTTGGGTAGGGATGGGCAGGGGATGCAAGAGTCCAGCTGCTTTGAGATGAGGTGTCTTGTTGCGGGCACAGGTGATACATGACTCGATGAATTCCCTGACATCCTTAGTGAGTTCCGGCCACCTATAGAACCGCGAGATCAGGAGAAACGTCTAACGAGCCCCAGGATGTCCGGCTATCAGAGAGCAATGACCCCACTTCAAATTTTTTCCTTCGGAGCGCGGGGCACACGTAGGTTTTCCCAGGTGGAACATCCCAAAGGTCAACAGGAGCTGCGGAGACCATGCGCTCCGGGGGTAATATGTGCTCAGGGGCCACCTCCTCCCCAAGCACGTCGGAGGTGCGTGAAAGGGCATCAGCCTTGACATTCTTCTCCGCGGGAAAAAAGTGTATCTGGAAGTTAAACTGGGAGAAGAAAAGAGACCACCTGGCTTGGCGTGGTTTGAGACGCTGGGCCGTTTGGAGATACTGAAGGTTCTTATGGTCAGAATAGATACTGATGGGATGCCGAGCACCTTCCAGCAGGTAACGCCATTCTTCTAGCGCCAGTTTAATAGCCAATAATTCCCGATCTCCAATAGTATAGTTCCTTTCTGCCGGCGTGAACGTCTTGGAGTAGAAGCCACAAGTGACTGTTTTGCCCGTAGGACCCTTTTACGTGAGGACTGATCCAACCCCGACCGAAGAAGCGTCTACTTCTAGCGAGAAAAGCTATGCGGGGTCCGGTCGTGACAGGATTGACACGGAGGCAAACGCGGTTTTCAACTTTGTGAATGGTGGCCAACCTCGCGGGTTGGAGTTTTTCTTGGTAAGGGCTACAATTGGAACCACCTGCGTGGAGAAGTGTGGAATGAACTGCCGATAGTAATTGCAGAATCCAAGGAAACCTTGTATGTCCCGTAGACCAACTGGGCGTGGCCACTGCAAAACGGCAGCCAACTTCGCTGAATCCTCCCGCAAGCCCTGTTCCGAGATGACGTAGCCCAGGAATGGAAGGCTCGTTTGATGAAAGAGACGCTTCCCCAGTTTTCCGTACAGGCGGTTAGCTCGCAAGCGCCTCAGAACCTGGCGAACGTGGACACGGTGGGCCTCCAAATTGGGTGAGTACACCAGGATGTCGTCCAAGTAGACCACGACACAGGTGTAAAGGAGATCCCGGAAGACGTCGTTCACGAACTCACAAACTGGAAGACGGCTGGAGTATTACACAGGCCGAAAGGCATGACCAGGTATTTGAAATGCCCATCCCTGGTGTTGAAGGCCGTCTTCCATTCATCGCCCTTACGGATCCGAACCAGGCTATAGGCCCCCCTCAGATCCAGCTTGGTTGAAGATCTGCGCGCCGCATAGACGATCAAAGAGTTCCGTAATCAGGGGAAGAGGGTACCGGTTCTTTACCATGATGTTAAGTAAGTCCCCATTAGTCGATGCAGGGCCGCAATGAGCAGTCTTTTTTTTCCACGAAGAAGAATCTTGCACCAGCGGGAGAGGTAGATTTACGAATAAAACCCTTCTGAAGATTCTCCCGCATATACTCCGACATGGCTTGGGTCTTGGGTGCGGACAAGGGATAGACCCTCCCCCGGGGAGGACTGGTACCCGGCAGCTGGTCAATCGGGCAGTCGTATGGGCGATGGGGAGGAAGGGTCTCCGCTTGCTTCTCCGAGAAGACATCGGCAAACACTTGATTTTCGGCTGGTAAATCGGGCAACGGTTCGCAGGGCTTGGAATGAGAGCAGGGAAGCACCGGGCGAGGTGCCACCAGACAACGGCTCAAACAGTTGGGACCCCAGCGAGTTACTTCCCCAGACGTCCAATCTAGAGATGGAGAGTGAAGTCGCAGCCACGGGAGACCCAGTAGAATCACCAAGGAGGAGCGTGGCAACACGTAAAAGGAGAGACAATGGCTTGGTAGAGTACAGTATAGTGTCACTTAGGAACTCTCCGCTGACAGAGGAGATCACCATCGGCTTTTCCAGGCGGACTACTGGAAGGCGATACTGCTGTACAAGGCAGTGGTGAATAAAGTTCCCAGCTGAGCCAGAGTCCAGAAAAGCTGAGACCTGGAACGAGAGTCCAGCATCAGTCTCGATCCATACTGGCATCATCAGGCGTGGAGAGGAGGAACTTGCACCTAGGGACGCCTCTCCCACAGAACCTAAGTGCGGGAGTTTCGCTGGGGACAGTTTCTCCGAAAATGCTCTGGACTGCCGCAATATAGGCACAAGTTCTCCAACCACCGTCGGGCCAATTCTTGCTCGGTGAGTTGCACCCGGTCGACCTGCATAGGTTCCTCACTGGGAATCCAGGACGGGTGCATCGGTGGCCTCTGGAACACTGCAGCCAAGAGAGGAAACCGACGTGGTCGGGCTGTCGCACGTTCTTGTCGAAGCTCCTCTTACCTTTCAACAAAACGCACATAAATTCCAGCTGGATTAGCTCACTGAGGGAAGACGGGATGTCTCTTGCAGCCAGCGCATCCTTCACCCTGCAGAAAAGGCCCTTCTTAAAGGTGGCGCACAGGGCGGCCTCATTCCAAGTTAAATCAGAGGCCAGGGTGTGGAACTGAACAGCGTAGTCTCCCACCGAGGAATCGCTTTGGCGTAGGTTTAGGAGGGCTGTTTCGGCTGAGGACGCTCGCGCAGGTTCCTCAAACACACTGCGGAATTCCCTGAGAAAGGCCTGTAGATCAGTCGTCGCTGGATCGTTCCTGTCCCAAAGAGGCGTGGCCCATGCCAAGGCCTTCCCAGAGAGCAGGCTAACCACAAACGCTACAACGCTACTTTAGAACGCTCGGACAGGAATTGGTCCGCCATTAACTCGATATGCATAGTGCACTGGGTGAGGAACCCCCTGCAAAGCTTGGGGTCACCGTCAAACTTGGCAGACAGCGACAAACGGAGCTTGGGACCCAACGGAGTCAGCGGCTTTGCTGGAGCGGGGGCGACCACGGAAGGAGATGAAGGCTGCTGTTGGGCGGCGACGAGCTGCTGCATCATAGTGGTCAATTGATCCAGCTGTTGCGCCTGCTGGGCCAGTTGCTGAGACTGCTGGGCAACAACTTTTGAGAGATCCGCCACACTGAGCAACGATCTGCTGGACCACGGCAACCGATGGTGTAAGCCACGCCAGGGAGCGGAGTCTAAATAGAACCCGGTTTTCACCAGAGCCTTCCGCAAAGCAGGATGGACTTGCTGCGGCGGGAATCTACCAGGTCGCTTCCACTGGTGTGACTTGCTTGCGGCGGCAGCCAAGGTAGAGTGTGGTACAGAATCTTGAGTCGTAGACGTAGTCAGGGACAGGCAGTAGGTCAGGACAGGCGTCAGAGGTTCGTGGTCGAGGGACGGAAGCAGAACGGTATGGTACACGGAAAACACGGACAAGGCACAAGGACATAATTTTGAGGTGGCGGCAGCCAAGTGACAGAACAAGGAGGTGGCGGCAGCAGCAGCAGCATCAAGCCAGAGAGTGACATAGTGACATAGCCTGGAGATGACAGCAGCAGCATGAGTGAGGTGACAGCAGCAACAGAAGGCTACATAATGGCCCAGTGAAGAGTGGATGGCAATACCAGTCCTTGGTAAAGATGGTGGGTGGTAGAAGGAGCAGCTGGCAGCAGATGTGTGGCATCCGGCTGGTGGCAGCATAAGAATAGTAGCTGAGGTAGGTAGCCAGAAGAATCCAGACTCATTTGTCAAAGTTTGGGTGAGGTGGCATGGCTGATCTAATCTGATGCATCAGGCATTGGTGTGTGGAAATCCTGGCTGATCCATGCCTGATTCATTATTTCGGGTGGACCAGTGAGTTCTCCTTGGGGTAACTATTGCCCCTGCCGCATTGAACACCCGCTGTGATGCCATACTACTGGATGGGCAGGACAGCTTCTCCATTGCAAACTCGGCCCAGTACTCCATAGGATCTTCAATGTGGGGTGGCAGGGTGCTGTCCAAGTAGGCCACCACCTAATGGTTCAGGGTCTGCTCCAGGTGCTGCTGCTGGTGAGTACCTTCCTCACCAGCAGCTCATCAATGAATCCAGACTCAGGATGCTGCTGATGGAGCTAGTACTGCTCCTCCCCCCCCCCCCACTACCTCCCCACAGCAGCCGTGGCAGTGGTACGTGAGCACTGAGGAATCCCCTGGTCAGACCTGCGAGAGGATGGACGATGGCGCAGATAGGCAGCGGCCAACTGACTACATAGGATGTCTCTATAGTACTTGAGTTTGTCCTTCATGCAAGCAGGTGAAAAAAAGGCTCCCATATTGGACCGGTAGCAAGACGGTGGAGAGCCAGAAGTCATCCCTCTGCCGGAATAGTACTATTCGGCTATCACTACACAGGCAAATCAGCATGCAGCAGGCCTTCTGTGCAAGTGACTCTGAGAGACTCCCTACCTCCATCTCCACTGTATACTGCCACGGTGTGTCTGGGTCATCTGCCCTATCTTCCTCATCTCCCTCTACCTCCTCCAGCTGCTCCTGCTCCTCCTCTCCTGTCACCTGTGTAGAAAAACCACTAATTTTGCCAGACATTGTTTGTGCTCCAATTAGTGTTGAGCGATTTTTATCGACAAAGTTGAAATCGGCAAGGTTTTTATTGTGATCGAAAAATTTTCCCGATCATGCGATAATTAAGGTTAAAAACTGAGCATCATCTATTAAGATCGGCCCTTTTTCGGCGTTTTCCCGTAATTTTGGCGGCCAGCAAATCAGATTACAGAATAGAGCAGGGTGAGATGTGTGTGCGACGTCATGACTGGGAAGTGTATGGTTGCGATTGGCTGGAAAAATCACATGACCTCGTTTTTACATAGAACAGCGTTTCCTGTTTCAGCCTCAGTGTCTCTCGCGTCTCATAGGGATAGGACCTGCGCTCTGCCTGTGGCAAACAGCTCAGCAAAAATTAGTCTTTTTCTGCACAAGAAACCTCTACTATTAGCTGTGATCCTTCCAATTTAGTTAGATTAGAGATTTGAAGATTTTATGTAGTTAGCTAGAGAATTTTAAAGCAGCATCTACCGCTGTAAATTAAAGGCGAGGGGAGCAGGGGGGGGCCCCGGGGCGAACACAGACAAAACTCTATCTATAAAGAACACTGGATAAAGTTCACCAAGACTTAGTGTAGACATTATAGTGGAAATATCTTTATATTAACAGTTTGCTTTGAAATATTTCCTGGATATTTTGGGGGCCTGAAACCCTTATATTGGATACACATCATTTTAGTAACTGCAGGTCTCTTTGTTAGGTGCAAAACTCCACTTTTTTTTATCAGTATACATTTTCAGATATGTGGGTTCATTTTAATTTTACCCAAATTTCACCCGTGACTGTTGATATATCCAACCTTGCAGTTAAATTACTCCACAATTCTTGAGTCGCACGGGTTTTTTGTTTCCAAAAAATTTAACCC